>JAULKK010142838.1:0-16824 GCA_032355705.1 Rubia peregrina | reverse complement strand
AGACTCTAATATCATCATGTGAGATATTGTTAGACTCATATGTCTACGTAGTTTTTAAATATCAAATTTTAATGTACAATTTATATCCGTAATGAAAGTTATTGATGGTCAAACATTGTTTGAGAAAGTTGACAAAAAAATAGGCCAAATACTCTGGGATGGAGGGAGCATGTTATAAGGAGGGTTGAACTGGAGCCTTAAAACTGGCTTCAGGTACTCACCTTCCTTCTTACTCCACTTGTTTCTTCCATTTTACATATATAAAAAAGAGAGCCCTAATGCATTGTGGGACTTGCCAATATTCATTCAGAATATTGGCACCTACCAGTTACATATTCCTCGAAACAGCTATTCCCGCCATTTCATTCGTAGAACAACTTGATAGAAACACCGGCACTTAGTTCACATATCCTCTACTCTCACTCATTTCCAATGCAAATTTTCTTAACCAAGATTGGAATTGTTTCAGAGGGATTTTGATAGTCATTCATACAATCGCATCAACTGCACTATTAGAGGCTAGCCACTATTGATTCATGGAGTTGCAAAGCCCACTGTCATAACGTATTATTCCCTCCGTTCAGTTAAGTTTGACACACTTTTCAGTCAACTTTCTCAAGACACGTTTGACCATAAATTTCATGTAACATATAAGTAGTAATATTATCATGTAAGATATCGTTAGATTATACGTAGCATGTACTTTTCAAACATTAAAATTTTAAAAAACATTAACATACGCATCAAAAGTTATAAATAGTCAATGATGGCTTGAGAAAACAGGCTAAAAAGTGTGTCAAACATTGATGAACAGAGGGAGTACATAATTTGAAATACATAATTTGCAATCAAGCTATATCAATCAAAGTAGCGCGTATCCCCTGCTAAAATTCAAATCACTATCATTTGCAATCAATCCTATATCAATCCAAATAACAAATATCATGGTAAAATTCAAAGCACTATCATTTTCAATCAAACAAAGTAACATATCTCATGGAAAAATCCAAAGCACTATCATTTTCAATCAGACCAGGTAACATATCTCATGGAAAAACCCAAAGCACTAGTACACAAATTAGGATGGGAACTCTTATACACTATGACAATAATATACCATGCCCTAACAATCTCAGATGCGCAATGCCAATAAGATAATAAATGCTAATAAGCTACTCACCCAACACACATAAAATGTGGCAAATCATTTTAATAATAATATTCCCTTTGCTCAAATTCGGCAATACATCAACAAAAATAGAACCTCGTATCAAAGTGCTCTTGAAACAAATCAAATACACAAAAATTGTAGCCAATTTGAGAACCCTTAATTACATAATTCTTCTCAGTTTAAAAACACGCCATGGAAAAGATCATTTTCTCAACTTCCCGGACTGAATTTGATGTGAAGAATTAAAACCCATGAGCTTGAGATCTCGTGGATGATGATTATCATGGAAGTAACTGAGTTTATCTCACCACCGATGTGGTCATTGATGGGCGTTAAAGAGGTTACCTTTGTCTCGCTTATAGTTTCCGCCTAAGGAATCCTCCAGCTCTAGTGGTTGCGGATGGTGGCCCAAGCCAAGAATTTACCTTTAGTAAAGCAAACTAAGAGCATCAAACAGAATTGGTGAAGATGACAGATAGTCAACAAAGACAATAGAGAAGGAAGAAACGAGAGCAACATAGAGAAGTGGTGAATGATGTAGTAGTTAATGTGGATCTAATTTTCTGTACCCGATTTTAACCCGTGAAAGATCCACGCATTTTCATTGTCGTTTGTTTCTTTGTATTTAAATATGGACCATTCATTAAACATTTTTAATGGCTAAGATTTAGTCTCACATAAGTGAGTAGTCCACATAAGATAGGTGGTCTCACTTGATAAGTAATTAAAGATGGGGGTTTTGGTTGAATTTTTCTAAGTTATGAAAGGAAAGACAAGTTAACTAGTAAATGAGGATAATTATACTAATCATGCAAAAACAGACAAAGGATAATGCAATCACAATTAACAAAACTTTAGGCTCAATTGATTCCCACTTCCAAGCCTCTTATAGATCCTAAAAACAATCGCTCATTCAATCACATTGATTACCTATTGTGAATGCTATCACTTCCATATTGAAGATAAACATTCCATTCTTATTAATAGTAATTTACAAAACCGATCAACGACTATTTGTAAACCTCACCAATGAATGCTATAGACAAACTACGCCTTAAGGTATTTCATCAATGACATCAAACGCAAAGAACCAATAAATTTGATAACTACAAAAATTCTATCAAATGCCTTAACATTTAACGAAACAAAGAATTTATTAGGTTTAACCTAGAAAGATCGACAATCAAGATTCTACCTTTTAGTTCTACCTTTGGATAAATATGATAACAAACCACATTAACATACTCATCTAGCAAGATTAACATCATTTACCAAACAAGAAGTTCTAATTCCATTTTCTTGGATTCCACGCCAAAAGTGAGAAGAAATTGTGCACATCTCTAACACCCTAGCATTTAATCATACAAATACTTCATATTCTCAACTAAACCAAAACATAAATGAAGAAAACAACAATATTAATACCACAATAAATGCTCAGTAATCAATGCTCATAAAAGAGTGAAATAGTGTTTCTCACTACATGGGTTTGGAAGTTTCAATCAACGTCTCCCAAGTGATAACTTAGCTACTAGAATCCATACTAATATAAAGCAACTCAAACATAATTGCATATGAAAATGGATGAAAAAGAAGTAAAAACAAGGTTTTTGAAAGAGGGAAGTTCAGGGAAAAAGAGATTAGAAATGAGAGGACGGGAGTTGGCATTTATAGTACATGAAAATAATAAAATAGGCCACATGCAGCAGAACTGTCACGACTTGCGAGAATTCCTCGCGATGCGATAGGTGAAATGCTGCATCTTTAAATCTTCAATTTTCTTGTCTAAGTCCTTAAAGCTTCACTCTTCACTTCTTTGCCTTCAATTATTCAACTCTTCAAACCCCAAAATATGTTCGAAAAATCTTCAAATCTTCATATATTTGCCTCATCATACAAAACTCTCTAGAAACTTACTAAAAGCACAAAAGTCGCTCTTAACTCTCCTAATAGAATTTCAAGGCAAAATACGAGATCTAGAGCACAAAATATACAAAAGTAAGTCCAAATGTCCTAAAATTACCACATAAAATGAATACATCAAACCTCCCCACACTTAAACCTTCTCATCCTCGAGTAAGAAAATATTCAATAACTTAAAGATATTTACAAATTCAATTCTTAACACAAATATTTACCCAAGCAATACCTCACAAAAACTCTTATCATTATAAATCCCAAAATCAAAGATCAAATTGAAAAAAAATTCACACCACAACCACAATTCCTAATTCTACCCAAACTTACCACCTATCAATTCACTAATACCTGTAAACCATATCCAAATCTCGAATTGATAATCTCAAAGTCCAATGGCACAAAAAGAAGTAAAAAATCATGTCAAAGGTTCAAACACATACTTCAGTTCATGCCAATATATCAACCTAAAATGAAGTATGCAAAGAATAAATATTTCATATCCCTACTTTGTTTTCCCGCTAAGTCACCCAACCCCAAGAAGCCCTATGATGCTAGACTACCCGATTTATCCATATGATCACCACAACCTTATGACTCCAACGTGGGCAAATGAGTATATTCATATCAAAAATTTCTTTTTCTTTTTCTTTTATCTCTTTCTCTCATTTGACATTGGAACTCTTTCGAATTTTCATCCTAGCCGCACATCATATTTCTTTTGGCTCACATCTCACCTACATTTAGCCTCTAATTTTACCCGGGCCACTCTTTTGGGTTTTCGACCTATCTAGGCCCCCCCAATGTTGACTAAATTGCCCTCTCGAGTTTTCAAATTAGAGGGATTGATTTTGATTTTTCCAATCAAGGTAGGAAAAATAATCCAATATTACATGCATGTAAGTCATTCAACCTCTCCCCGCACTTAAAACATTAAATTACCCTCAATGTAAAAAAAATGCAAAAAGCAATAAAAATCAAGCGGGGAAGTAAAATGACTCACAATCAAGAGTATAATGAATAGTCACCATAAGGGGGAACTCTGTTGTAGCGCTTCTTGTACTAGGCTTGCCAGTCTGTATTCCTCTAACGCTGCTCCATACGTCGCTCTGCCTCGGGGTCAGGGCCTGGAGGGCTGCCCATATGCGCCTGCATCTGATAGACCTCGGATGAGAGATGATCAATCTTCTCATCCGTATCTATGAGGTTTCGGTAGATAAAAATATTGTTCTCCAAAATCATCCCATTATAACAGTGGAAATAGACCTCAATCATGAATCAACTGGTTATAGAAATCTGGAGGAGGAAGAGGGAACGTGCCATGCATGGGCTTGTCCTTTTGTTGGGGGGGGAGAGGTGCGCCATGCATAGGCTCGTCCTGCTGTGGAGGCTAAGTGAAAGGATAAACACCCTCCTCGGTTGTGATAGGTACCGGGAGCTACTGGCTCAGCCCTCACTCAAATGCTGTTTGACATGCATGCATGTATAGGTGAGTCTAGCTCTAGATTTGTCCGTTGGAGGTGAGGAACTCTCATGAATGGTACCTGGTTCCTATCATACAACCAATGTTAAACTCCCTGCACAGTTGTGGTATTTATGACATTGTAGTTCTGCATCCTACTCATATCAATGAGGTACGAGTCATCCTTCCCTAAACATTGAAGTCTTGGTGGAGTGGCGATCTGTAATTATTGCACTAAGAGGGGGATCATACCCCCCATTGAGATCTCACCTCCTTGAACTTTCTTTTCCATCTGGATAACCCTCTCCACCAAGAAATTTGTCAAGAATCCATATCTTATGCTCTCACCAGCGAAGTACAACAGATGCCGGACCTCATCATTCGGGATATGAGTTGGCTCGACCTGACTATTTAGAGTAACCTCCAAGAAGTGGTGCATAAGCTGAAGAATGGGGTGGATGATCAGGTTGTTCGTGTCCCTAACATCCCAGAATCTCTTAGTGATGGCCAACCAAAAATAAGTATCATCGTGGTCTATATGGGCTGGGATCTCCAGATCATAGTTCTCTCGGATAGGTGCGGTGTTCCAACCAAAGGCTGCCTCGATTTGCCGAGAAGCTCATCTTATATAACACATCATTCAGATGGAACTGAATATACTTCTCACATGGATCCTCTCTCCCTCGGTAATCTATTCTCATAGTACACACTTTTACCATGGTGAGAAACTCGAGGTTGTACCTCAGGTAAGTCGGTGCACTCCTACTGATAAAACCCCCAAGGTCTCTGGTGAGAAGGAAACCGACCGGTTCCTACAACCCAAGGGCCTCCAAATATCATTTATCAATGAAGTTGGTTTCTATAATATTTCTGGAGGGCTTGGCCAGCCGATCCCTATGTCCCATTTACTTTTCCAGATTTGGTTTTGGAACCGAAGGAGGTGGAGGTGCTGCCGAAGAACTCACCCTTCTAGTGATGTGTTTTCTCTTGGATGCCATAGGATCTCATGAACTAATATCACAGAAAACAACGTAAAAAATCACAAGTACATATGAATGCATAATACTAGGTTTAGAATCAAAAGTTTCAATAACCCTAGTATTCTTAATGAACATCATAATCCATCATGAAATCACCACAATGAAAGTATCTCACTAAAATATCCAACATGTAATGAAAATATACGAGTATCATTATAGAATTTATTCATCACAGTCACAATTATGTATTCGGCACAATACAATCAACACAAGGCAACTATAAAGATGCAAGAGCGCTCACATGTCACCACAAGTAAGAATTAAATCACAGTTCAATGCTAGATAATTTCATCTATCACACTTAGGTAGCATTCTCACAATTCTTGGCTATCTATCACAAATGTATTCCCAAAATGAAACATAATCTAGCTAAGACTACTTATGCATTTTTCAAGAACCATATCATAGCCACTAACACAATGTCTAGCATAAACACACAATTTCAACAATTATCATGTTATTGGCCATAACTAAGTTAACATAAGCATCACAAATCAAGCCTACACAAATATCAAGCTACATTCACAATTCCAATAATCCAAGTCTACACAAACATCACAAACATTTAATTCATGATTTCCAAAATTTCATAAATTCATAAACAACTCAAATTTGACAATTCAAGAGTTCAGAATGGAGAATTGTACAAAATATGAGTAGAGAAAAGTGAATTTGACAAGCCCGCAAACAATCTAACCTCCGATCAATGAATTCAAAATCCCCAATTTCTACAGTTTTTTAATTTGTGTATTTAGGGACGATTTGGAGGTGTTTGTGGTGTGGAGAAGACAGAGGAAGTGATATGGGTGGATTTCCGGTGTATAGGTGGTGATTTCCGGCGGGAATTGTGGAGGAAAGGGTGGAAATACGGTGGCTTTGAGAGGAGGATGGCGAAGAGTAATGGGAGTTATGTGCAGAAATATGGACTTTGCCTGTTTTTATTTCAAATATGAGCAGCTGTCGCAATTTGCAAGGATGGTCTTGTGACTCACGACAAAAAGGTCTACGAGGTGAAAAGTCTGCAGTTCATTGTGACTCGCAAGGTAATCCTTGCGGCTCACGACAGAAGGGTGCTGGGAGTTGAAATTTTCTTTAAAACCTCATAATGTTGTCGCAATCCGCAACGATATGTTGCAGCTCTCGACAAAACATTTATTGGAAGTTGTATTTTGCCTACTGTAGCATTGCGACTCACAAGAATTTCATCGCGGCCCATGATAGATCACATTTTAGAGTTTAAAATTCACATAAAGTTTCTAAATCTTGTCGCTACCAGTGATGAATTCTTGCAACTCGTGACAGAGGTTAAATAGATGTTGTGAACTTTCCCTTTCTGTTGTGACTCATGAGGGATTCCTTGCGACTCGCCATAGCAATGTACTTCTATACATCAAAAAAATTTCTTCAGCTTTTCAAGCTCCACTTTCTTTCAACCTTCCCATGGCCTTCACTCCTCCATTTATCCAATGGAATGCACTTATTTGCTACAAAATCATGGGAATATCACAACCATTAAAGGAACAAAACCAAATAACAAAAACCAGCGGAAAAAATTAAATTGAAACAACATCGACAGAAAGTTACAAATGATTATCCGAATGAGAAAAACCCAGTTTATTTAATACCTTCAACACGACTTATTCCCTTTATTGGCTTTATTCACTCATTGGATTGAGAAGATCAACATCTTTTCCTTTTTGGGCGCAAAACTATTGTAGTTAGGTTTCAAACATTGTCTGTTTTGCTAAAATGTTTCGGACGTGGTTTGTTCAATTATTTCCACCGCACCACGCTGGAATACCTAAACTACCTCAAAACGGCTCATCCATCCTAACCTTAACTTACCAGGAAATAGGCGGAGGTGGGATTGAAATAGGAGGACCTTTTGACCCATGTCAAAATCATTCCTATTGATCATCTTGTTATGTTATACCTTTGTCTTCTTCATTTAGATGTCGACGTTTTCATAGTGATCTCTTCTTATCTCTTCCAATTCTCGTAATTGCAAATTTCTAAGTAACCCGACCTCATCTACACCAAGGTTGAAGTTCTTTACCGCTCAATTTGCCTCATGATCTATCTCCACTTGTTAATGACAAGGATTTCCAAAGACTAACTAACCTAGTCACATACCGACCGGTGTCTAGTAAGCAGTCCTATATTCTCACAAAGCATCATTCAACCGAGATTTTTAATTCTTCTGGTTAGGATGGACCATTTTCTCAATAATGGATTTGATTTCCCTATTAAAAACTTTAGCTTGGCCATTGGTTTGCGGATGATAGGTGGTGGAAGTCTTGTGAGGGCACCATACTTCTTCAAAAGTGCCTCTATAGTTCGATTACAAAAATGGGTGTCACGGTCACTAATCAAGGCTCTGTGAGTCCCAAACCTAGATAAGATATTATCCCTTAAGAAATGTTCAACCACTTTAGAATTATCAGTCCAAGTGAGTTTTGCTTCAACCCACTTTGAAACATAATTAACTGCAAGAAGAATGTATGTAAAGTCACAAGAGTTAGGGAAAGGTCCCATAAAATCAATGCCCCAAACATCAAATATTTCACAATACAACATAGCTTTTAAGGCATTTCATTTGTAGAAGAAATATTCCCTACTCTTTGACACCTATCACAATATTTACAAAACATGTATGCATGTTTATTCAATGTAGGCCAATAAAAACCACTCTCTAGGACTTTTCTAGAGGATTTCTTTGCTCCAAAATGACCTCGACATGCATAAGAGTGACAAAAGGTAAGAATTGAATCCACTTCATTTTCGGGGATGCATCTCCTAATGACTCGATCTACAAAATGTTCACACAAAAAAGGATCGTCACATATATAATACTTTTCATCTTTTCTTAGCTTATCCTTTTGAGCTTTAGAAAATGAGGAGGAAATTTATAGGAGACAAGGAAATTGATGATATCGGCATACCATGGTTGGAGATCTCCGATTGTGAACAATTATTCATCGGGGAGCTTCTCCTATATTTGCTCCGTCATTGGAGCATTTATCTCAACTTTTTGGCATGGAACCAATCAGCTCAAATGATTGCCTACGAGGTTCTCCACGCCCTTCTTATCTCGTACCTCCAAATCAAACTTGCTCAAAAAAATATACACCTAATGAATCTTGGCTTGGACTCTTTCTTTGTCATCAAGTAAAGAAGCACTGCATGATCAGTGTACACAATAACTTTGGTACCAAACAAATAAGATCAAAATTTTCTAAGGAAAATAACATTGCTAGCAATTATTTTTCTGTGGTGGAGTAATTCTTTTGAGCCTCATTAAGAGTCATGGATGCACAATATATGGAATGAGACACTTTCCTCACCCTTTGACCAAGCACTGCTCCGACGATATAATCACTTGCATCGCACATGATCTCGAAAGGCATGGACCAATCTGGGGATTGTAACACTTACCTCTCATTCAATGTATCAAAGGCTCCTTTACAACCCTCGTCCACCAAAAATTCCATCTCCTTTTGCAACAATTTGCACAAACGAGATGCAATCTTTGTAAAATCCTTTATGAACCAGATACAGAATCATGCATGACCAAGAAAAGAATGCACTTCGAGCACATTAGTAGGATAAGGCAAAGTTTTAATTATGTCTATCTTTACCTTGTCTACCTCAATACCCTTGGCGAAGATAACATGGCTTAAGACAATGCTTTGTTCTACCATGAAATGACATTTCTCGGAATTTAACACAAGATTAGTATCAATGCAACGCTTAATAACTTGAGCTAAATTTGCTAACAAATTATCAAAGGAATTACCATGAATGGTGAAGTCATCCACAAACACTTCAACAAAATTTGTAACAAATTCCAAAAAAATTCTTACCATACACTTTTGGAAAGTGACGGGGGCGTTGCATAGTCTAAAAGGTATACACCGGTAAGTAAACGTACCAAAGAGGCACATGAAGGTTGTCTTCTCTTGGTCCCCCAAGGAGATGGCTACTTAAAAATAGCCCGAGTATCCATCCTAGTAGCAATAGAATGGATGAATTGCTAGTTTGTCAAGCATTTGATCAATGAACAACAATGGGAAGCAATCCTTCTAGGTTATCGCATTAAACCTTCGGTAGTCGGTCAAAATACACCATCCATTTTGGAAACAAGTGGGAACCATTTCACCCTTATAATTCTCAACTACCATCACCCAACTCTTATTTGGCACCACTTGAGTTGGGCTCACCCATTTGCTATCCAAAATTGGATAAGTCATCCCCGCTTAAAGTAATTTAAGGATCTTCACCTTCACCACTTCCATCATAGGTGGGTTCAATCGACATTGGGGTTGTCGTACATGCTTTGCATCATCTTCCAAAAAAAAATTGATGCATGCAAGTGGATGGACTTATGCCCTTAATATCGGCAATAGTCCATCCAATTGCTTCCTTGTTATTCCGCAACACCACCATTAATTTGTCCTCTTGCTCTTGGGTGAGCTTAATCGAAATGATGACCGGTAGTGTCTACCATTCCCCAAGAGATGCATACTCGAGGTCACTTAGCAAAGGTTTTAGCTAAAAAAACCTGAGCTTTCACAAGTGATTAGAGGAATTCCAGTTTCTTTGCCTCCTCTAAGGTTAGAGAATGAGTGCCCATAATCATCACTTCAAGAATGCTCAAATTCTCAATGCTTTCTTTCAAGTTAGTGCTCATAGAATGTACAAGGCATTCATCTTCAACATTATTTTCTGAAGCAACTAACAATGAACCATCACTATTCAATTCAAAGACATATTGCAAAAATATTTCCACAATATCTATATCATGGCAAGAGTGTTCCTCAATAGGATATTTCATAGAATCGTTTGTATTAAATTCTACTTCAATCCTATCGAATTCCATGGTGAGGGTACCATTATGCACATAAATTATCATCCTTAAAGTTTTCAAAAATGGCCTCCCCAACCAAATCGTGGAGGCATGTTTATCAAGCTCCATGTTAAGGCACTACAAGAAAAATGACCTATTATTCACCCCTTTTACCTCGATTCTTTTGTTAACACCAAATAACCGAGGTAAAAATTTCTTTTACCTCGGTTATTTTTTGACTAAATTGTTTTTTGGTCCCTAGCATATCATCTTATACCATCTTTTGCTCATCGAGATAAAAACCACGTCCTTTCAGTACCCCACAAAATAAAATATGATTTGTTTGGTCCCCAAAACTGAATTTTGGGTGGTTTTTAAGTAAAACGACATTATTTTTAGTACTAAATTGTTTTTTTGGTCCTTAACATATCATCTTATACCATTTTTCGGTCTCCAAGACCAAAATTGCATCATTTTAGGATCCAACAAACACAAAATGATTTATTTTCCGATATAGTCAGGGGTATTTTCATAATTTTACTAATTCAAAACTGTTTTTAATTAAAAATTTCCAATTTCTGTTTCTATTTTATTCGAATTGAAAACCTCACCATCGGTAAAGCCTTCACCATCGAATTAAAATCCTCACATCACCGCCATCGCCTTCTCCGACTCTGTCGAATTGAAACACGCGTCGTCGCCTTTTGCCATCGCCATTGAATTGATCCGTTGACGAAGCTGATGCTTTCTATCACTATAATCCAACGGTGGTGCGGTTTTTCTCTATAACTTTTGATTGACTAAATTCAAACTGCCACACCATCATGGAATTTCAATTCAAACACCCGACAGCGGTGCATCGAGGGTTTCAATTTGACGGTGAGGGCTTCGTCGATGGCGAGGGTTTCAATTCAATGGCTAGAGCCTCGTCAACGACTAGATTGGAAAGGAAATAGAAAAATAAATTAAAATATAAAAAATAGAAATGGAAAAGAAATAGAAAAAATAAAAGAAATAGAAATTGATAATTTTTAAAACCATTTTAATCAGTAAAATTACAAAAGTATCCCTGAATATCCTGGAAAATAAATCATTTTGTATTTGTTGGGTCCCAAAAAGATGCGGTTTTGGTCTCGGGGACCAAAAGATGGTATAAGATTATATGTTTGGGACCAAAAAAACAAATCATTCCATAAAATAATGTTGGTTTACATGAAAACCATCCAGAACCTAGTGTTTGGGACCAAAATGTTTTTAAAATTTTTGTGGGGTACTGAAATGGCATGGTTTTGGTCTTTGGGATAAAAAGATGGTATAAGATGATATGTTAGGGACCAAAAAAATAATTTAGTCTTTTTTTGAAATAAAAGATTGTATTTACCTCGATTATAGAATAAATGAGGTAAACAATTGCCTTTTTACCTCGTTTGTATTGAAACCGAGGTAAATATTCTTGGAAAAGAAAGTAAATAGTTCGAACGACGTTAGTACAATATTGGTAATGTAGCTCTGTCCAAGAAATATCAGTTAATCATCACATGACTGGCGTCGCATTGTTTGTCAGTTTAGTCGATTGATAAACAATGGTGATGAGTGATGTTGCAATAGTTTTGTATAGGGGATATCACTTGAATGTGGAGGTATACCCTAAATACAATGCTCCAAGGTTCAAATTGAAGGAGGTGGGTGTTGACGGAGATATTGGTAATCGGCAGATGAAAAAGGTTCCTGTCAAGGTTGTTTGGTATCTACCTATTATTCCTCGACCGAGAAGACTGTTTGACAATCCTGAGGATGCATAGTATTTGAGCTAGCATACGGATCAGATAGTGGTTGATCCTGAAGTCATAAGTTATCCGACCGATGGTGATTAGTGGAAGAAGATAGATGCATAATTTTTGGTCTTTGAGAATGAGCCACGTAAGTTGAGGCTTGGTTTGTTCACCGATGGAATAAACCCGTTTAGTAATTTGAGCAGCAATCACAGTTCGTGGCCGATGATGGTAATGATTTACAACTTTCTCTCGTGTTTGTGCATGAAAAGGAAGTACATAATGTTATCTTTAATGATCTCTGATCCGAAACAACCTAGAAAAAATATTGATGTGTACCTAGCCCCCTTGATGGATGACCTGAAATAACTGTGGGATCCTGGAATGAATATTCATCATGGGTTTCAAAAGGATTTTTATATATTTATTTTAGATCCATGTTGTTTTGTAACATTAATGACTTTCCAGCTTATGGAAACTTGTCTGGCTATTCCGTGAAAGGTCACATGGTATGCACCATTTGTTTAGATAGAACAGATTACTGTCAGTTGAGATAAGGAAGTAAGACAGTGTACCTTGGGCACCGTAGATAGATTCCTAAACTCAATGGTGGAGGGATAGACGTGATGAATTCAATGGAAAGGTAGAGTTGTCGGCCTTTCTCCCGTACTAACTGGTGCATCAATCTTGTACATGTTGTGAGATGTACGTAAAGACTTTGGCAAGAGGAAAGGGAAACCTAAAGTTGCTGGTAGTTGGAAGAAGTTGTCCATATTCTTCGACATACCATATTGGGAGATACTTGACGTCCGACACTGTTTGGACGTGATGCATATTGAGAAGAATGTCTATGACAGTTTGGTTGGTACTTTTATGAATATCCCATGTAAGAAAAATAATGGTGTCAAGTCTAGGAAAGACATGGTTGAAATGGGTATTAGACCTGATTTGGCCACGGTGGTGCAGGGGACGAAGATGTAATTACCTGCAGCTTGTTACACACTTTCAAAAGCAAAGAAAGACTTGATATGTTCTAGCCTGAAAGGTATGGATGTCCCAACGGTCTACTCATCCTGGGTTAGAATCTGGTATCTGATGAGGGATTGTGATTGGGGAGTATGAAATCGTATGATTCACATTGTTTGATTCAATAATTTCTCCTGGTTGCGATCAGATCTATCTTGCCAACTCACGTTAGGAAGTGCATTACCCGGTTGTGTCTCTTCTTCATGAAAATATGTTGTAAAGAAATTAGGCATCGTAAATTGGAAAAATTGCAGGAGGAAATAGTTACTGTGTTGTGCGAGTTGGAGAGGTATTCCCCCCTTAATTATTTGACATAATGGTGCAGTTGTTGGTTCACATTGTAAGGAAAATATTTATTTGTGGTCCTATTTATCTTTGATGGGTGTATCCCTTCGAGATGTATATGGAGATATTTAAGGGTTATTTGAAAAATAAATTTCACCCGGATGCCAGTATAGTGCATATGTATGTAACCGAGGAGGTGGAAGAATACAACATGGAATTCTTGAAGAATGAAGAGTCATTGGAATACCAAAATTGCTCCATGCAGAGAGAGTGGGTGGAAAATGTTTACAAAAAGGAATTACTCGGGTGTTAACCAATGATGAGTTGATGAAAGTTCACTTGTATATATTGCGTAACTCAAATGTGGTTCAACCATACATGGATATGCACATTTGTGTCTATCAAAGAGCAGTAACCCAGTTGGTCAGAGAAGAAATTCCTTGCAGAACACATTCACACTTTCATTGATTGGTTACAACAAACAATAGTTGGAGAAAGTCACAGTGAACCTTGATTTGGTTAGCCTTCATGCCTTCAGTTACCGCAATTTATTTCATTGGCTATGACATGAATGGGTTTACCTTCTCAACTCTTGAATGGGACACACACACCACAACTCAAATTAGTGGCGTTAGCATAGTTTCAGAAGCGTTACATGTCAACAGCTCAAATTATAGAAATCTAGTGTACGGGAACATCTCATACTATAGGGTGATTGAGGAAATTCAAAAACTCGTCTAAACGAGTTTCAGGGTCCCAATTTTTAAATGGAAATGGGTGGACAACAATGTGAGTGTTTGGGTCGACGACCTAGTTTTACAGTCATTGACTTAACGAAGGCACATTCAACTGACGATCATTACATCCTTGCATCTAACGTAGTCAGAATATCAAAGAGATCCACAAGCACGAATCTTGAAGAACAATTAAGGTCTGCAAGTACAAACCCTAGGTTTTGGTTCTGGAATACACTAGAGAGAAAATAATCTCAAAAATAGTTTTATGAATGATAAACATTATCCGAACAATACAAGAGGTCTTTAACTACTAAAAAGAAATTTGGAAATAATAAAAATAAATTTAGAATTATTTCAGGAATAAAATAAAATAAAAAACAATCAAAAATGTAAATTGCTATTTTGAGGCTTTGAATGACCTCAAATGGTGAACGGACCCAGATTTCGACTCTGAACACAAACAATACATTTTAAATTTTCACCGTCATTCATCCTACGTCAGGTTCACAGGCTACGCAAGTGTTCTATGTTGATGATCCTTGCGATTCTAGTAAATCAGTGGTCATTTAAGGCAAAAGTCAATTTGTGTGGGAGGTTAGTCCATCTTCAATGTCCGACATTATTCCACACACACACTACCCAGCTAAAACAATGTCGACCAAGAAGAGATGATTGAGGTGAAGCTAGCATTGAGGATCGACCAAGAGGAAGGCATGTGGATTGAACGACATCCAAAGGCAAAGAAGAAGAAGAGAAAGAAGACATAGAATTGATGTAGAAAACATTTTAACAAACCTTGTTGAGTGTTAATTTTATGCTATTGATTATATGTAACTTTTAAATCAATTGGCATTCCAATTTTGATCCAAATCATATAAGCGATGGCTTCAAATTTATAATCGATGATGTCACTATATTAGTGGATTGCCAAAATGAAGTGACCAAGCTCCCCTCAGTGACATCGCACATTGTCCTTGTGTTCTTGAAGTTCACACATGCCAACGTCGAACACATCATTGGCAAGGGGATCAATCGAAGATAGTGGCTAAATGTACCTGAATGATTTAATTCATGCGAACTTGCACATATGTCGGCAGGTTATCAGTTTAGCAAACAACAGGCATCGACATATGAGCGACGTCGCATCCTACGAACTGCAGTTCAATAGACAGTTTCAAATATAAACTAGAACTCGGAATGAAAAACTACAAGGCCTCATTCTAAGTTCACAACAACCAAGAACATGTAAAAACATTATACCCTTGTCATTGTAGCCTACTATTAGTAATTGAGAGAAATGTATAGCGTACTTTCGCTACCAACACAAATCCAATCCAACAGAATGCAACACAAGTAATTTTTCAAAATAAACATCCACAACTACTATATAATTCATCATACAAAGTTATAAAAGCAATTACAGGGTGGCACCGGGTATGACGGGTGGCACGTCATCTTTCGCTGAACTATTGGTAGACTTCCCCGGTATCCTCATCCTTATCGTCTACAGACTGCACCACCTCCTTGGCAACATTTTGACCAGGAATCTCACCTGACTCTGTTTCTTCTTCATCACTGGCCACCGAATCATACCCATTTTCTTAGGACTCTTCCTTCTCTTCATCTTTCACTTCCACATTTCTTCCGCCAGTAAGAAGTTCCCTCATGTCAACCTACTCCGTTAAGATTCCTTATTGATATTGTTCCAAACGGTGCGCGAGTTGTTTGGCCTCGGCCATACCCTTCAAGAGCGTGTTTGATGAGACGTCAAATGCATGTATTTTCCAAAGCATTTAACATATTTTTTGTTATATTTTTGTTGGAATATTGTTAGATTTAGGTAGGATTACATTATAAGGGGTTTGGATAACCATTTTCGATTCTCGTATCGAAATCCTTCATTTTATAATCTAGTTTGAGTCTAAAGGATTTATGGTCCTTACGAGCATCTAGATTTCTTTTTGTAAGCTTAATTTATAGATTGCTCGCAAGCACTTCAGAGTATTTTAGTGAAGACCATTCATAAGGGTGGTAGAATATTGAAGGCCACAAGTCAAAATGTGGTAGAAGATAAAATGGTTGAAGAAGGAAGACGAAGAAGCGGATGAAACCGAAGGTCTTGAAGCAAGCATCAGTGATCTTCCCGGTCTTCTCGTCGACTTTGAGTTGAAGCTTCATGATGTCACCGATGCTGCGAGGGTTGTCCAACTGGTCCACAACCATCTCGGGGTAGAGCCTGCACAGCTGAATGAGGAGGCCCCAAATTTACACCTGATATTGAGAATTGTAATCAATATAGCAAACAAAAAGGTGAACCCAGAAAAGAAGAAGAGGATTGGAAAATAGATGAAGGAAGAAAAGTGAAATCAAAGGAGTTCATCAGTGGCCAAAACGACGTTGTTTTTGCTAGCCACCTGTAAAAAGTCAAAAATGCCCTTGGATGACCATTGTGTCAACAATGGAATGGGAGTATTCCTTTTTAAGTTAAGGGTGATAAGGCACCAAGAGATAATATTTGGTGCAACGTCAAGATTCGACAGAGCACATGACAAGCACAATTCAGTGCAA
>JAULKK010142735.1:0-16824 GCA_032355705.1 Rubia peregrina | reverse complement strand
ACGTGTTAGGAATAAACAGTGTTGTGAAAATAACCAATGCGGGGGATTTTCAACTATCAACTACTAGCATGAAATAAATGGAATAAACTATATAAACAAGCACTTGGGGAATATTTGCGTAACATGGTCAATGTTATATCGATCATTGATTTCATCAAATACAAGAACGTAACCCTATTCTAGTGTTTGTGTCACGTGGTGCAGACAACGGTCAAAACTTTCCCCTATCTGTCACATTGACATGCACGTATAAAATCTTCCATCAAACTCGCCTCCGCAACTAGGGGAGTTCAACAATGAATATGGCACATTGTGTAGGTCTGGTTCTCCCCGTGCAATTAAGTCCCGGGCGGAACACCACGAACGAACTACCCCTAGGCCTACGAAGGCACATGAAGTACTTATCGATGACTTCTAGGATCAACAAGATAATCCTAGTTTCCTACCAACTATATCTCTACCCGCAACCCTTCATACCTCTTTGGTCGGCTAACTAGATACATGGTTGATCGTGAAGATTAACAACAGTAACCTTCGTGCACACACCCGAATCTGGACTATCACACCCAAGCACATCTAGGTTTCCTTAACTGAGGAGTAGCAATAGTTCACCAAAACAAAATTAGACTCGTTTGTGTAGTAACAAAGTGTGACAATCGTGCAATTCATAAGAATATTAAGAACAAGCCAAATAATGATCACAAAACACATAGAAATAGGTAAATCCAGAAATCTCACCAAATAAACATTAACACATGAATACCAATATAATCCCAAGTAAGATCCCTACTCCCTAAGCATTGAACCCAAGTATTTCATTGGATTAAACACTTTTGGGCAAAAGAAAGATAAAAAGATGAAAATAAAATAAGCTAGAGAGAAGTGAGAGTGTTTTCTCTCTCGCGCCAATGGAAGTTTGGGTGATCGCAGTATTTGGGGTTGAAGGTGTTTGCTTAGGGATCTTTCCTTTCTCATCCTTGGTTGCCACAGAACCCTTGTTGTTGTCCCCTAGCAAATTGTGGCATGTTTCCACCATTATTGAAATCTAACGCCTTGACTTTCTCAAAATTTCCACCACTTGCAGGCACACATCCATGTGATGATCAAGGTTACAAAAACCACAAAATTTTGCATGTTTTACTCCCTTTCATGAATTCTTTCATCATGAAGGCAAGAGCTTGTACTTGTTCCTCTAACTTCGGGGGTTGAGATGGTTTATCCACGGGTTTCGCCATAAACCTTGTACTGAATTGCCTTATGCCATTTTCCATCTCCTCGAAGAGTTCCATTGCTTCCCTTGGGCTCTTTTTGGCAATCAAACCGTTGTAAGTGGTATTCACCATACACATGCTATTAACGCACACACTTTCAAAGAAATAGTAAACCAAGTCTCCCTCCTTGAATGGATAACATGGACAACTAGCCAACAATCTCTTAAAGCGTTCCCAATACTCTTAGAGGGCCTCATTTACAAATTGAGAGATGTTTGACAACTGTTTCTTCAATCCCGCCGACTTTGAAGTTTGGAAGTATTTCTCTTGAAAGTGGTGCTTCATATCCATATATAAGGGGATACAATCAGGTGGTGAATAGTATAACCAATATTTGGCCGAACCCTAAGTAAGAAGGGAAATGCCCTTAGATTTTAGTCTTCCTCTGAAACACCCACCGGTTTCATGTTGGTACAAACTATGTGAAACTCCAAAAGATGCTTGTTCGGATCTTCTCCGTCCATCCCATGGAAAGTCGGCAAACAATGGATCATTTCTCTCTTGAGTTCACACGTCACATTTTGTGGCAATGGTGGGAAGATGATGTCAAGTGGTTGAGTCTCCAAGTTTGGAGCCATCAACTATCTCAAAGAGCGGTTTTCCTCCTCCATTTCTTCTTTCTCCGCAGCTACTGAAAGTGGTTCTTTTGGAAATTCCAGCCTGGGTCTCCTCTTCCTTCCTCGCCTACTACCCGTGCAATTCATCGGACTATGTAAAACACTCAAGTTCTTGGCATGGGTATGTACTATATACATGGAATAAACAATGGCCAACTAAAATCAACACTAGCAAACAAGGTTGGACGTGACTGGAAACAAGTAGCAAAGCTCAACAAAAATAAAAACAACACACTTACTCAACTAACATTATTCAAGTTAACTACTAGACCGTTAAATTAACTTCCTTGGAAGTGGTGCCAAAATTTGACATATCCTCTCCTTAGCGTCGTTAAACAAGAGAAGAGAACAATTAGGGGTCAAAGATAGAGAATTTATATGTTGCATCCGTTCCTACTACTATACTACCGAGAATGGTAAATAGTCGAAAGTACCAGGGTCGTCCACAGATGTCAGGAATCTAGTAATCTACTAAACAAAACCGTGGTTGGGTCGCCAATCCGACCACGTGTTAGGAATAAGCAATGAGTGAAAATAACCACAGTGGGGGGATTTTCAACTATCAACTACTAGCATGCAATCAATGGAATAAAAAATATAAACAAGCACTCGAGTAATATTTTCATAACATGGTCAATGTTATTTCAATCATCAATTTCATCAAGTACAAGAACATAACCGTATTCTAGTGTTTGTGTCACGTGGTGTGAACAATGGTCAAAACTTCCCCCTATCTGTCACATAGAGGTATGCGTATAAAATCTCCCATCTGTCTCACCTCCACAACTAGGGGAGTGTAACAATGGCTATGAAAAGTTGTGTAGGTTTGATTCTCCCCAGTGCGATTAAGTCCCGGGTGGAACACCACAAATGAACTACCCCTAGGCCTACAAAGGCAAAGGAAGTAGCCGTCTTATTGATGACTTCTAGGATCAACTAGATAATCCTAGTTAGCTACATCTTCTATCTCTACCCGCAACCCTTTGGACCTCTTTGGTCGGCTAACAAGATGCATTGTCGATCGTGACGATTAACAATGGTAACCTTTGTGTACACGCCCAATTTTGGACTAAGCACCCCAAGCGCATCTAGGTTTCCTTAACCGGGGAGTAAAAATAGTGCACCAATATGAAAGTAGACTCGGTTATGTGCTAACAAAGTGTAAAAATCATGAAATTCATAAGAATATTAAGAACAATCTAACATAATGATCACAAAACACATAGAAATAGGTAGATCTAGTAATCTTATAAAATAAACATCAACACATGAATACGAATATAATGCCCGAGTAAGATCCCTATTCCCTAAGCATTGAACCCAAGTATTTTATTAGATGAAATATAAAAAGATAAAAAGAAAAGAATGTAGAAAGAAGTGAGAGTGTTCTCTCTCTAGCCGACTACTAAGTTCTAAATAATAATCATAAACTTCAACCCTAATAGAAAAAGGTCTATATATAGTAGTAGAGAATTGAGCAAAATATTAGGCCCAAAAGTGGCCAAAAACCCTAGCAGCCGCAAGGGCTCGTGCCGGCGCGGGGCATCGGCCCTGACAAAGGTCATGCCAGATGTGCTGGCGCCGTGAGCTAGTCTTGGCATCGGCCATGCCAGACGTGCAGGGCACGCCCCACGTCACCCGGCCAGGCATGCAGGCCATATTTTTGTTTTCTTGTTTCTGATATGTGCCATGCATCATTTAACGCGCTCTGTCGTTTGGAATCTTATTTTTCTCAGTACCTCAGCGAACCCCGTATCATTCTTCACACCCCGTGAGCTAGTCTTGATATTTATATATTGAAAAGGCGCGGGATTTGTAAAATAGAAAATCCCGCCCCTATACTTAGCTAATATTTTAGTGAAACAAGGGGAACCCCGTGCCATATTTCAGCACGACCCGTGTTAGGTGATATGGTCTGTGCCGATTAGTGTGGGTTGTGCTAGCTTTTGGTCCGCACCAAGCTTATGCGGTCCACACCATATGTAGTTAGTCCAATTTGGGAGTTCTTGTAGTTGATTTTATAGGGCTCAAGAAGACAAATTTAATGGTGAAAACTTCAAGTGTTGATCCTTATCTGATTTTTCCCAGAGCTCCGTGCAACATCAAACAACAAACTATGGGTTTCATTTTTGGCCTTCTTGAACTTTGAATCTGTCTTTCTTGGTCCCAATTTCTTCTACTATCATGATTTGGAGTTTGTAGACTTCAATCTACTATCATCCTTATAAATGACCTTTTATATCTTCTACCATTCTTGCGAATGACCTTCAAATATCTACTACCACCCTCACAGATGACCTTCCACCAAAGATGAGAAAAGAAACACTCACAAGCAACCTACTAATGAGATCAAAGAGGAAGATATAAACAACCCTTGAATACAAAGTGTCAATTAGTTTAATTAAGTTTACAAAATGCGGGATTTAGAAAAGAAAAACAAAAGTGATCATCTAAACCTCTTGTCGTGCAAACTTAACTAAAACTATCAATCAACCAAACAAAATATGATAATAAATATGTTAAATGCATCGGCTAATGCATGGATAATGGTGCACATCAAATTCATCCTGATTTTGAAAGTAAGTGTTGGTTGTCTGAACAAATGTTTGTTAATGTATATAATGTATTCTCATAAATGGTTGATGTGCTGCTTGGATTGAATTGCCAATATGGTCCCTCTTGATCTGTTTATCAAGAATATTTAGTTTTAAGATATTCATTCCGTATCTATGAATGGCTAGTGATGAACTGATATTATCAACCAATCAGTATATTAGAATCATTTTTTGTAATTTCTTCCTTTTTTAGTTGTTTTATATCCAGATATTTTTGGTTTGACTAGATCACTGTGGAATTATGTCAGAGCAACATAAGAATTAGGGTTATTGAAGAAGTAGTGCGATTTGGATATTTTTGACCAGTTAGATTGTCCTTTCCTATTTCCGTATCAGTCCAAGTGTGATCACATGTTTTCTTCAGCACCTTTAGTTTGGGTCCATTCTAGTTAACTCCCAACTGTCATTGCGTGAAGGAGTTTAGCGGTAATATTTTCTTTTATTTGTAAGTGATAAAATAAGCTAGTTTACTGATATGGTTAAGTTACTGTATCACATTAACTCTGCCTTGTATTTGAAAATGCTTTTATGAGTTTAACTATGGTTCGTAATTAAGGATGCAACTATCAGGCATTATAAAAAATATCCTGATTTTAGCGGATCTGTCAATGACCTGAGCACTCTTATACTAGTGATTCTATGGGCAGAGTCGGCGAACACCCCGTTGGCTTATATGCAGCATGTGCACTCATTGAAATTGCATACAGTGTCTTGGATAAGCCCATTGGTTATCTTGAACCAACATCTCTACTAAATATGAAGGCTCTCATCCTTTTCTCCAAGTCTTGCTTGTGCACATTTGATAGTTGTTTCTTGATGTATATGTCTTCATTTACTATTATTTTAATCTCGAGCCGTTTGTACACATTAGTAACTATAATATTCTAATTTTTTGTGGCTGGAATTTCACAATTTGTTTTTACAAACCATTTTTAGCTTGAATGCTTGTCTTTTTGTTCCTTAATGTGCTATATTAGGGTAACCAACTTCTTTTTGTGCTAGGAGGTCTACTTAGGAAACTACGGTTTAATTAAAATAAATTATGTCAGCTTTTTACTAGTAGTTTAACTACAAAATGGGCACAGTTCTTAATTTTTCCAATTAGACATTCAGAGGGTTTATACAAACTATCAACACTATCTGAAATCAGTTCAGAATTTCAACCTTTATTATTAGAATCTTTGTCAATGGACATTGAAATATCCGTTACCTAAATTATGGTGTATCTTTTGAGACATGGACTCGGTTATGTGGGTCGGGAGCAAGTAAGGGTTTGGTGTGCCTATTCGTAAAATTTAAGATAATGGGATACCATTACAGGTACGGAAATACTAATTGGTGCTAGTAGGTTAGATTTTGTTTTTTGTGAAACTCTTAGAAATCTTCTGGTGAGAAATTTATATCTTAGAATCCTATATAAGCAAATAACAATGTGGTAAAGAATGTAATTTATAGAAATACTTTAGTACACAATAAAATTTTGCTTAGCTAACTTTAGTACACAATCAGATTTTGACTACCTAAATCAGATTAAGTAACGTATCTGTACTAGTACTAACAATTGCTAAAACATGCTTTTATCAACTGTCATTTCTTCAAACTAGCTTATTGAGTTTATAAAATAATATGTACTATGTGTTTTTGAGTCTAACTAGTCTACACTCTATTTCATCTTGATCTGACATGATCGAGTCAGTGTAATCTTAAAATTTCTGAGTGCATCAGGCAAAACAACTACGTTGGTTCAAATATTTCATCCAATGTGTAATATGTGTATTAATTGTGTCTAATTTAGCACCATTATTCATGAGAACTTTCCTCATACATTCCTTGATATGTTGACAAGTTGCTCCAAGAAGTCAACAATAAATTATTCTTTGGTATCCTGCTAGCAAGAAAGGCTATCGTCTTCATGATTTGGAATCATGCACTTTCTTCAACAGTCATAATACTAATTTTTATGAAGATCAATTTTTGTTTGTTATGTCATTTGTACCTGATTCGCCCTCATAGTCCCATACGAACACTTGGTTTGATGACTTTTCAATGTCGATTCTTCAGTGACAACCCGTTGTGCAGCCACATTGCCAGTGGTCATCACCCCTATCGCGGCTTCACCTCAGCCGCCACCAGCTTCTGGCGTGATACCTGCCTCTCAGGATCAGCTGTCTGCTGCCAAGGCTCGGCTCAAGCCGATGCCTGACCCGACTTCGAAAGTTGTTCTAGACCTGATACCTCCTGCTCTTCCCATGACTTTGACGCTGCCTCCAACCCAGGCTCTTCCACCTCTTCATGCTGTCGAATAGCCCTGTACCCGACATAGTGGTTGAGATCGTCGACCTCCTGCATACCTGAGTGATTTTATCTACTCTACTTCTAAACCCCCCCTCCCCAAACTATTACAGTCACTCCCGCGCCATCACTATCCTCAAGTGTTGTCTATCCTTTACTGATTTTGTAAATTGCGATAAATTTTCTAGTATGAATTCTAGATTTTTAGGTGCATAACATTTAGTGCTAATCCTACAACTTATTCAGAGGCGCCAAAGCATTTTCATTGGTGTGATGCCATGGCTGATGAGATTAATGCTCTTGAGCGCAATGAAACTTGGACTATAGTTTCTCTTCCTCTGGATAAGAGTGTAATTAGATGAAAAAGGGGTTTATCGTACCAAGTTTAAGATTGATGGTACTATTGAATGTCACAAAGGTCATTATGTGGTTCTGGGTAATCATATGGTTGAGGGAACAGACTATACTGAGACATTTGTGCCTGTTGCAAAGATGAGTTTTGTTCGACTATTCTTATCTGTGCAGTCATTCCTGGTTGGGAACTTCATCATATGGATGTTCACATTGCTTTTCTACATGGTGATCTTCATAAAGAGGTGTAAATGCACCCTCCTCTTACCCATGCTGCCCCTCCGACATGGGTTGTCGGCTTCAGAATTCTCTCTCTATGGGTTGCTATAAGCTACATGCAACTGGTTTGCCAAGTTGGCTCAAGCTCTATACACATTTGGCTTTGTTCAGAGTAACGATGTTTACTCTCTTTTTTGTTTACTCCCTTGGTTTGTTTCTTTGCATGTGCTGGTTTATGTGGATAATTTGGTGATTGATGGTAGTTCGTCGTCACTCATCATTGAATTCAAGAAATACTTGAGCTCTTGCTTTCACATGAAGAATCTTGGTGCACTTAAATATTTCTTGGGTATAAAGATCTCTAGAAGACTGGATGGAATGTTTTTTTAACAACGGAAATATGCCCCTTGACATTTTATCATATACTGGTTTGTTGACTGAAATACCAACATATTTTCTGATGGAGCAATATCACGACCTTGCGCGTATAGATGGGCCACTTTACAATAATCCAGAGTAGTATCAACGTCTAGTCGGTCTCATTTACCTTACCATTGCACGTATTGAGCTTAGTTATTCGGTGCATACATTTGAACAGTTCATGAAGCCGCATTGTGTTCTTCACTGGCAAGCTCCACTGTGGGTTCTACACTACTTGAAGAGTTATCTTGGTCAAGGTTTATTCCTCTCTTCACATAGTTCTTTACAGGTGTCCGCTTTTTGTGATTCTGACTGGGCTACTTGCCCTATCACAACTTTCTAGTTATTTTGTGATTATCGGTGATTCACCAGTTTCATGGAAGACGAAGAAACAACCTATGGTTTCTCGTTCTTCTGCTGAAGGGAGTATCATTCCATGGTGATTGCTTACTGTGAGTTATTATGGCTTTAGTCTTTCTTTGGGACGTAGGTGTTGTGCATTCTGCCCCCATGCGATTAATTTGCGATAGTCAATCTGCTCTTTATATTGCTACAAATCATGTCTTTCATTAACCTACAAAGCCCATAGAGGTTTACTATCATTTTTTCAAAGATCTAATATAGTCCAGTACTATTGTTACTCATCATATTCACACTTTTGATTAGCTCACAGACTTGTTCACGAAAGCTCTTAGACGTAATCATTTTCAGCTACTACTTGGAATGTTGGGCATTCTCGATCTACATAATCCAACATGAAGAGGAGTATTGAGGAAAAGGAATATTTTGTCAATATTACTTTTATTTAGACTAGTATCCTTTTCCTTATTTACTTAGGGATTTTGCAACACTATATAATGTACCCCAGAGCATGAATACAATTACATCATTACACCTTTTTTTACTTATACCTATGATAGAGATTAATGGTGATCTAATGGTCTACATATTTTTAATTGAATTCATGAACACGTGGGGATACTAGAAACTAAGGTTGGTCATGTTGACGGTCGGATTGGGGCAGATCAGCCGTCCTACCCAAATTGAACAAAAATTTTGGGTCAAATGGGTCGGATCAGGTTACAAATTGACCTAAATGGTAGTATATTATTCATAATTTATTCAAATAAAGTTAATAATATTTTTAAAGTATTGATATTTAAATAAAAAATAAAATAACAATCTATTTTCCTATAATTAAAAAATTAGAATATTAAATTTTATTTAATTATGAATTATTATCGTAATAAAGAAAAATATAATTATTTTCATTCTTTTAATTAGAATACTTTTAATAATTTATTTTTAAAAAATACAATTTTACTAAATTTTATTTATATAATTAAGAATATATTTTTCATATTTTTAATCAATATATAATTTATAACTAATACTATTTTTTTAAAAAAAATCTATACAATTTTTTTTATAAAGAATGTTAAACTTGTTCATAATGTTAATTAATTAGGGGTTTTTAAATTGCTTGGTCGAATCTGATGCGACTCTTTTTTATCTAGCCCATTTGGGGTTGGGTCTAGGGGTGGGCATCGATTCAGTTTTCAAATGTTTCATTTTATTCGGTTCGGTTTAATCAGGTTGACATTTTACAAATCCAAAACCGAAATCCAAACAATGCACGGAAAATCCAACTTCAGTTTATTTGAATTTAGTTTTTTGATTTTCAGTTTCGATTCATATATATATATATGAATAAATCATATTAAATAACGGCTAGCAAATAAAAGTGTAAAATATTTATTCAAAATAAGGCACATATTTTCTTCTTTCCTACAAACAGTTAACATGTATGATGTGCTTAAACATCAACCCTTGATTTTCTACATTCGTCGAAACAGTCAGCTATTTACTAAGAAAAAGATACCAACCCATAAATCAAAGAACAAGGAAAGCTGAAAATGCAGCCTTGATAATCAAGAAGAAATTCGTAATTCACAACCAAAGCATACAGCCGAATACATTGGAGTAAAAATATATCAATAATTTATATTTTACAGTTCATAATTCGTAATTCACAACCAAATCATAATTTAATTAAATTTTATATTATAATATGGTTTGCGGGTTGGTTTTCGATTTATTTTTAGAAACCGGAAACCAAATCATAAACCAAATTCATAATTCCATTTAATTGGTTCAAAATTTGAATATTAAATTTGGTTCAGATTATTTAAATTCGGATTATTCGATTTCCAATTTTTATGTTTTAGTTTTTTGTCCACCCCTAGTCGGGTCGGTCAATGTCCCATTTGTGTCAAATTAATTTGGGTCGAGTTAGATATGGGTCGGATGGAGTTTTGACCCAACTAGTTGTGTTTGACCCGTTTGCATACTTAACCCATTTTCTTGAGAAAGAATCATTATTTTAAAAAATTATAAAAATAATTCGTTCAATTTAACATATCCACCATTAATTTTATTGGTGTTCAAATTGTCTGGCCTGGCCCGATCTGATCCAATCCGGCCCAAATCAAAAATATGAACTGAAAGGTTATAAAAAAAGAAACATAACAAAAGAGCTAACAATAAGTACTTGTAATTATTGAAGAATAAATGGGTTCATTCATTTGAGGCGCGTGCAATTAATGAAATATAATGTGGAACAAACTGGACTAATGCAAGATAAAGATGCAACACCCTACTTATCCTCTTATAGTAGTAACTTAGTAACACAACGTGTTCATAATTGATTTAACTTAATTTCAAGAACCCTGGATCCAACCTTCTCCTTCACTCGAGAGTGAAAACAAAGAACTGCCATTATGACATCATAAATGGCATCTCTCAGCTTCTTGTTAATCTCGTACCTAACATTTATAAGAAAAGGATAAGGAAATAGACGATTAGTGATTGAGATATATAAGAAAAGGAGAGGTGGGCATTTTCTGTGCAGTATAAGTGCTAAAAATGTAACCCAATTACTTGACAAGTTGACCCATATTTGTAGATTATGCTCATAAATAACATACAACTATATTTTACAATTATTTTCGTTTGCAAATGAGTAGGAACACAAAAATCTCAAAAGTAAGGTGGTACTCCAAAGTTCAGTCCAAACATTTTATAATACTTGCATAGAGCCTTGGGATCGACTTGTCTCGAATGACATCCAGCTGTGAAGTCAATGCACGTGACTTGTTGTCAAGAGAAATCATGATGCACACATTGAAATCTCTTTCTATGTACAACCAGAGAACACTTCATGCTGCATTAACAAGATTACAAAAGAAGTAAATAAGATGCCTCACGATAATTTTCCAACAAAATAAATGAGTAAATATCCTACAGTAAAACATTATATTTCTTACCATGTACTGATCTTCAAATATGGAATATACACTTTCGATTTTTCCTTTACTTTGTCTTTAATGGATTCCCATGTTTCACTAGGGTCATACAAATGGATTTCACATACAACTTTCTCCTCTGAACAGTTTCCTGAAAGAAGGGGACTTATGAGAATAAAAATCAATTTTGAATGTAAAAAATTTGTGACTTATGCATTACCTTTGGTATATAAAATGGCAAACATAGGTACTGGTGTGAAATTGGCTGTTATTCTCCTCCGAGTGTCTATTTCACGTTAAATACATGCACAGAAAAAGTGAGTAAAACAAATTAATTGGCATTACATTACTCAAACACGAGTGGTGCAATTCATTAGGTTAAGTATTACCTTATTACAGTATGATAAACAATCTCTTCAAACATTAGTTGTTGCAGATGCTCTTTCATTTCCAAAACTACTAACTCCAAACTGAGGGGAAGCTTTCCAAGTTTCTTAGACAAGAATATTGATGCAGATTTATCGCCACCGTTCCTTTTCACCCTAATGTCCAATATTTTTTTCATATATACATGGCAATACCCATTAAATGTTAGCCACTCCAATTAAACACAGATACTGCACATATCACACTGAATGAAAAATCAGAACTAACATAGATTTGCCAGATGCAATCTGAATTTTTCAAACATAATGAAGACTTGATCATGTCAGAACTAGAGAATCGAACATGATATGGAAGATACCTCAATTACACTTAGTTTCTTCACATATCATGCATTGAATGAATTATTTGAACCAACATAATTGTTTGGCGGGGTGCGGTCAGAATTTTTTAGATTACACGAACTCGATCATGTCAGAGCAAGACGAAACGGAATGTAGACTAATCAGTCTCAGAAACACATAGTACATGTTATTTCTATAAACTCAATAATATAATTTGAAGAAATGGTAGCCGATAAAAGTAAGTTCTAGCAATTGTTAGTACGCGTACATATATGTTACTTAATCTGATTCAGGAAAGCAAAATCTGATTGTATATTATACTAATGTATTTCAATAAATTTAATTCTTTACCATATTTCTATTTACTTATATAGGATAATAAGATCTAAATTTCTCACCAGAAGATTGCTAAGAGTTTCTCAAAGAACTAAATCTAACCTACTAGCACCAATTAATATTTTTACACCTATAATGGTATCCCAGTGTCTTAAATTTTACGAATAGGCAAACCAAACCCTTAGCTGCTCCAAACCATCATAACCGAGTCCATATCACAAATGATACATCATAATTTAGGTAATGGATATTTCAGAGACCATTGACAAAGATTCTGATAATAAAGGTTGAAATTATGAACTGATTTCAGATAGTGTTGATAGTTTTCATCAAACCTCCTAATGTCTATTTGGAAAAATTAACAACTATGCCCATTTTAAAGTTAAAAGCTCCAGTAGTAAAAAGCTGACATATTTTTTTATTAAACCGTAGTTTTCTACGTAGACCTCCCTAGCAAGAAAAGAAGTTGGTTAACCTAACCCAGCACATAAAGGAACAAATAGACAAGTATTCAAACTACAAAATGGTTTGTAAAATAAAATGTGAAATTCTAGCCATAAAAATTTGGAATATTATAGTTAATGATGTGAACAAACAACTCAAGATTAAGATGGCATTTGTTGTCCAGTAAACGTGCTAAAAATGTGACCCAATTACATGACAAGTTGACCCACATTGGTAGATTATGCTCATAAATAAAATAGAACTATATTTTACAATTAGTTTAATATACAAATGAGTAGGAACACTGAGATCTCAAAAGTGAGGTGATACTCCAATGTTCAGTCCAATCCTTTTATTACACTTGCATGGAGGCTTGGTATCACCATGTCTCGAATGACATCCAGTTGTGAAGCCAATACCGGGACTTGTCGTCAAGAGAAATAATTATGCACACATTGGAAAATCTCTTTCTACAGTCGGAGAACACTCCATGCTTATCTAACATGATTAGAAAAGGAGTAAATAAGATGCCCCACGACAATTTTCCAACAAATTAAATGACTAAATATCCTCCAACAACATTATATTTCTTACCGTGTACTGATCTTCAAATTTGGAAGATACACTATCGATTTTTCCAAACTTTGTCTTTCATGGATTCCCATGTTTCACCAGAGTCTTACAAATGGATTTCACATACAACCTTCTCCTCTTAACAATTTCCTGAAAGAAGAAAACTTATGAGCATAAAAATTATTTTTGAATGTAAGAAAATTGTGAATTATACATTACCTTTGGTATATGAAAATGGCAAACATAGGACTGATGTGAAATTGGTTGCTATTCTCCCCCGAGTGTCTATCCACATTGAATTCATGCACAGAACAAGTGAGTGAAAAAAATTAATTGGAATTACAAATATTTCACAAACAGGAGTGGTGCATTCCACTAGGTTAAGTATTACCTTATCAATGTATGATAAACAATATCTTCAAACATTTGTTGTTGCGGATGCTCTTTCATTTCCAAAGCTGCTAACTCCAAACTGAGGGCAAGCTTTCCAAGTTTCTTGGACCAGAATATTGATGTTGTTTTATTGCCACTGTTCATTTTCACCCCCACGGTCCAATATTTTTTGCATATATACATGGAAATAACCCTTATATGTTATCTCCAACAATTAAACATAGATATTTCACATCCCTCACTGAATGAAAAATCGGAACCAACAGGCATGTGTCAGGTGGAATCTAAAATTTTCAGACATAATGAAGACTTGATTATGTCAGAACCATAGAAATGAAACATGATATGTTAGCTACCTCTGTTACACTCATTTACTGCACAAATCATGCACTGAATGAAATATTTGAACCAACATAATTATTTTGCGTGGTGCAGTCAGAATTTTTCAGATTACACTGACTTGATCATGTCAGAGTCAGACGAAACAGAATGTAGACTAGTCAGTCTCAAAAACACATAGCACATGTTATTTCTATAAACCAATAACATGGTTTGAAGAAATGGCAGTCGATAAAAGTACCTTTTAGAAATTGTCAGAACGAATACACATACGTTAATTAATCTTAATTTGATAAGCAAAATCTAATTGTGTACTATCCTACAATATTTCTATAAATTACATTCTTTATCATATTGTTGTGTACTTATATAGGATTTTAATATCTAAATTTCTCTCCAGAAGATTGCTAAGAGTTTCACAAAGAACTAAATCTAACCTACTAGCACCAATTAATATTTATGTACCTATAATGGTATTCCAGTATCAAATGTGCACAAGCAAGACATGGAAAAAAAGATGAGGACCTTTAGATTTAACAGAGGTGATGGTTCAAGATAACCAATGGGCTGATCCAAAGCACTATATGAAGCTTCAATGAATGCACATGCTGCATTTGAGCCAACAGGGTGTTCGTCGACTCCGCCCATAGAGACGAGTGATCAGGTAATTTGCAGATCATTTAAAATCAGGCAACTTTTTAAAACTCCTAGTATTTGCATCCTGAATTACCAACCATAGTTAAACAAATAAAATCATTCCTATTTGCACCACCCTTTAGTGGAATGTGGGTGAAGAGAATCTTGAAATGGTAAAAGGGTAAAAAGTTATATAGTATATATATATATATATATATATGCGCACCACCCTATGTTACATGTTCATGACCATGAATATTTGGTAAATTAATATTTTGTAGTTTTTTTTACTTACTTTTACACATTGAATATAGTTGTTACTTCATAAATCTAATCAACGGTAATTAAATATGTATATATATATATATCATTTCATAATTTTATTTAAATTTTATTACTAAATATTTTTGACTAGTTTTAATAGGTTATTAATTATTACGAAATTTTCTATTGCACCACATTCGCACGATGATGTTGCAATTGATCTTTGCTACGTTACTAATAACCACTATTCTAAACTAGCATTGATAAGAGGGTGCCTAATGCCTAATATTGCTCCACTATGTAACTAATCTCAGTTTGTGAATATGCATGGATATTATCCTATGTGTATTGGATTGATAATTACAATGAATATGTGCGCACTAATTGTACTCATGCGATTGTTATGTTGGAGTAAAAAAAATATATTTTCTTTTATATTTGATTGTGAAATTAATGTGTATTTTACAATTAAATTTGACTATTTAAAATTATTTTATTTTCATAAAGTTTCATTTTAAACCGACTAATATTTAGACGAGGTAATTTTATCAATAATATGACTAATAAATAATTTAATATTTATTATTATTATTTATTGCATTGAGCTCCTATAATTAAGAAAAACCTTTTAAAATTAATTTCAACTTAAAAATAATTATAATCCAACCTTAATAATTATAAAATTTCAATTATGTATGATTGGTCTAATTGTTAGTCAGTATAGTTGGAGATCTTTCCTTTATTTTATTTTAAATAAAGGTAAAAAATTGTTTAAAAATAAATTTCAAATAATAATGAAATTATGGAAAATATAATTATTTTATCATTACATTTTACTTAACATTACATACTAAAAAAATGTTATATAAATTATACGAAACTACTGTAGTGTAAACATTTAAATTAAAAATAAAAGATAAAAATGAACTATTAAACCAATAAAATTAAAAGTTAACACATTTAATACAAGAAATAATTTTTTTAATATATAATTAAATAAAAAAGTAATAAAAAGGTGTTTATCAAATTACTGACATTTGACTAACATTAATTAGGGTGATGTAAATAGCAATTCTCTTTACTTACACCAGCTATAAATCTGACACACCTATCAAAGATGGTGTGACTAGCAACAGGTGTTGCTATTTACACTACCAAAAGTAGGTGTAAATAATCTTGAAATTGTAAAAAAGTAAAAATTTCAATAGATATAACGTTTATCTAGTTATTTACTATGCATATTTGACAAATTAATTTTTTGTATATTTTTTATTATTTCAATTTGAATATAGTAATTAAGTTATAATTTGAAATCAACTTTAATAAAAATATTTCAAAATTAATAAAATTTAAAATATTAAATTTACTATTAATAATTTTTTATTACTAATTATTTTTTATCTAAATGTAATAGTTCACTAATTATTATGATTTATTCTAGTACAATTAAATAAAATTATACTTGAGTATTCGATAGTCATTGAAATTTTAATGTGAGTAAAAATATTTTTTTGTTTAATTAATTTTCATAGTCAACAATAATCTTTCTAATTTCAATACGAGTCCATCTAATTTTTTATGTGATTAAATTTTCTAGTCAACATTTTTATTTGTGAGATGAAACTATTGGTAATTTGGTCGGCAAAAAAAGAATACACTGGACTCTTTTTAATTACTGGTCCATCTAATTTTTTTGATTAAATTTCCTAGTCAACCTTGTGATTTCTGTGATGAAAATAATTTGTTTGTTAATGGTATAACATTAATTTTGTCATATATCATTAAATATGTTACTATTATTTTTATTTATATGTTAAATATCATTACTAAATTATTATGTTATTACATTTCATTACTAAATTATTATTTTTTGTGTATTTAGGATGGATATGCAAAAAAAATAATAATATTATTACAGATATGCAAATGACAAAGACATTTCGAGGTAATTTAGTTGTTACTTTTACATGATTCATTTTGCATACATTATGGAATATGCTCGAACTATTTCTACATACATT
>JAULKK010142422.1:0-16827 GCA_032355705.1 Rubia peregrina | reverse complement strand
GTGAGAGATGATGATGCCTATTCAGTCATCAATGATCTTGGAAGTTTTGCTCAACATATGGTTCGATCACGTAGCAACGTACTCTATCCATTGGTATATCGTCTTACTGAGTTAGTATTAGTTCTACCAGTTGCAACTGCTTCAGTTGAGCGGGTTTTTTCTGCGATGAAGAATTTGAAGACCGATCTTCGTAATAGAATGGGAGATGAATGGTTGAATGATGTTATGACGGTATATATTGAAAAGGATATTTTTCTTAAGATTGAGAATGAACCGATTATGCAACGTTATCAAGCCATGGAGTCTCGTAGATATCTGTTGCCCCCACCTTTTCCTAGTTCTACTTCTAATAATTCGAGCATTAGAAAGTAGTTATTTTAGTAGTTTAGTGAACTTGTAAAAATATTATTGTATGGTACTCGATTTATTATATTATGTAGTATTTTTCATTATTGTTGAGTTGAATTTTTAAAATTTAAATTTCATTAATATTTATCAGCCTCCCCTGAATTTTTTTTTCTGGTTCCGCCACTGACTCTTACCAATTTTATATATTATTTTTCTCAATCTCTCTCTCCCTTCTTCCTTTAAGAGTCACCTTAAGAGTCACCCATTTTCCCCCATAGTGGTAAGAGTCCATTCAGCACTATTCATGGACCCCACTTGATTTTCTTTATCCTACTTATTAATTTCACCATTAATATTTAATCTAAATTAATTTGTTCACCCAAAATAAGTTGAATGTCAAATTTAATAATACATTATAATATCTAAATTGAATTTTATTTTTTGAAAATTGTGAAATAATTATTTTTTTGTTCTTTTTATAATTCGCATGTCGTTGTAGAAAAATAATTAAATTTTATTTTTAGTTCCAAGAATATTTTTTTATAATTCACTGTGAGAATATGGGGACTCTAGAGGGGCCTCTGAATATTAAGAGTCCCCCATTGCACTTGCCCTAAGTAGGGGTGAAGAGATGAAGGTAGGAGTGGCTCCAGCGCCACACAACCCTCCTCCCCCCTTCTTTTTTTCTTTCTCTATTTTTCGGTCCATTTCTTGCTTCATGTCTCTTTCATTTACTAGATCTGAGCCCGGGTAGTAGTTTCTCCCTTCCACATCGCTTTAGCCACCACCAGAACTAGCTTCTTAGCCTATCACAGCAGCTGCTACACAGAGGTGAAATTACATGCGTATCCACCGGAGAAGAAGCTCAGCAAACCAACCCGGCGACGAAGAGCCAACATCGACGAATAACAAGTCCGGAAATGGATCCGGCGAAACAAAAAAAACTGCATTCCGCCCGGTCAATGGATGGGTCAAAATGGTCAACGTCCAAGTCATAGCCGGTCCACGGTTGGGTCAATGACGGTCAACGAACGGTAAATTACCAAAGCAGAATCAACGACGGATAACGATCGGAGCACGGTGAATGAATGAAGCACGGTGAATGAACGGAGCACGGTCAACGAACGGAGATCGGTAAATGAACGGAGCATGACCAATGAACGGAGCTCGGTAAACGAATAGAGCACGGTCAAAGACGGGCAATGAACGGAGTACGTTCAACGATGGCTAACGACGGTCAATGAACGGTCAACGATGTTCAATGAACGGAGCATGGCGGTCAAGTTTTGGACGACGGTCGTCAACACCCCGATCAATAGCGGGTAAAGAAGCCTGGTCAAAGCATACTCCCCACTCCAGCCCTTCCGAAGTCCAGGCCTAAAACACATCCAGCGTATTCTATTTTCTTAGCTTATTCCTTAACCTTATTCCCACTTCAATGTAGTCTCGTTATACCACAAAAAAAAATCGTGGCCGGCTGTAGCCGCGGCAGCCTCGTGGTGGTCGCGGTGGAGAGATGACATCGATTAAGCTGGTAGTGGGAATGGTTTCCAGGCAGCAGTTAAAAAAGTTCATCATGTGGCGACTACATGGTATGGCTCACTGAGAAATGGGAAAATGGATCTTTCTGCAGTATTAGACATTCATCGAAGATAGCTTTCTGGTGCACAACTAAGCTCTCATCGGCTACAGAACCACATATGTAGCGGGTTCTGAGGGAAATTCTTCATAGACGATACCTAATTATGAGCTATAAATGAGCTACGTTGTAGCATGACTTCCCTGGATGAAAGAGAGATTTTAGATTAACTAGTTTTTAGCTGTTTTATGTCTTTTTAGGTGTGCAGTTAGTGCTCTCACGACTCCGGCAAGTTTTAGATACTACCCCACTGCATTTATTTGATAAATCCAACGACAACCTCCAAAAAGGTTCACATGATGAGAACTACGGAGTTGTAGCAACCCAGTGCGGATAAATTTGTCCAACACTGAATAAAGATGGAGGCATGCAGTACCAGACTGCTTTAAAACAAAACGGGCATGCTCTCTAAACTCTTCCAACTGATACTTCTCATCGATTGATTGGAGAAATCCAGCTACAGCCTCTACAAACTACCGAGCTGTTGAAACTCGATGAAGACAAAGATTGGAAGTATGACTTGAGTAGCAGATTGCCGATATGACACATGAACCTAATGATATGTTCATATGTGGGAGGTTCACCCCACACTGTGTGAGTCGGGGTGTTTAGGAATGTTTAAGGATTAGTTATAGTTGTTAGCTAGGGGTTGTGCGACCTAAACCTAGCACAAATTTGCAACGATCCTACCGTTAATGAGAATGTACGCCTCTTTGTTTTTAAAAAAATGAAGAAAAAGAAGCTAAATGGGAATGAAGACCTTCAGATTTGTGTCCACTGATAAAGTCTGAACCCATACCCTTGTGGCCTTTCATTATAGGTATAAATAAGGGTAGATGGAGGGTAGAATACAATGAATAGAATCCTAGGAATACGTATAGAGTATTTTAGAGTTCTAGGAATGCACACTAACTATAAAATGAACATACTATGCAGGAATCTATACTCTAAGAAGTCCATGGCTAACCTCGAGAAGAAGCTCCAGGTCTTAGACCGTGCAATATTGTACGGTCTGTGCGACTAGTAAGGATAACCAAGCTAGAAGATGAGCAATCTGCACGGTCTGCGACGCTCAATCGTAAACCCTTATGGCAAAAAGATACACAGGTCGCCGATCGTGCAGATGTGCAAGTTTCTTGATGCCCCTGTTTGATTAGGGTTTGACCAGTTCTTTTAAAATTTCTTTCTTTTCATACCTATAAAATTCTCCCTTTGTCCACAAAGGGTCGAACTTCTGGGTAAAAACACTAGTTTGCACATTTATTATCCATCACTTACTTCTTTCTAATCATGTTTCATGTGTATTTTGTCATGAGTTTTGCTAGATTAGGCTAAATTAGTGTCTGAGGACATTTTTTGAGCATGTTTAACTAAAATATTGTGAGATTTTGGTTCCTTCAATCCATTTCTCTTGATTATCATGGTTGCTTGTGTCTTTTTATGGAAACCTTTTGCATGTATATAAATCAACCCAAAGTTTCACATTAAGGTTATCCTCCTCAACCCTTTACAATCTCATTTCTCACTCAACTACTCTACAATCCATTTAGCTGCATAACCATCCAAACATATAATTTTTGAAATAAACTACTGAACTTAAAAAACAATTTCTACATTTCTCAATCTATAAATTGATAAATTACCTTGAAAATTTTCTTGTTGTAATCTTTCACCCTCCATTCACATTCTGATATGACCCATTCACATTCTGATATTACTTGCAGTGCGAACACGTCAGCTTTTTATTTTATTTTTGCTGATTAAAGATTCTATTATTTCTCTCCAACCACACCTGATAAAATCTAGTAATGATCAGCATAAAACTCCAGTTATCTTCATCTTGGCTTGTTGATACACTTCTTCAGTAATCTAATTGATTTCAGATTCCCCACTTTCTATTTAAAACCTGATTCATATACCCACAGTCACAGAAGATGTGTTGTGCAGTTTCCTTCTCTGCCTCACATAAACTGCACATTGTAGACTTTACTTCAAGTAAGCCAAACTCCAATGGTGTATTAGCTGTAGAAATTTTTTCCATTCATCAACATCCATAGAAAGAATCTATGTTTAGGTAGAACCTGTTTAGGCAAAATGACCACTCCTTTTGGTACCACTTTATCACCACCCTTTAGTTTGTTGCACATTCCTGCAGTGATAATTTCTACATCCCCGTCACTACATTTCTTCATCATTGAACCTGCTTTATAGTTGAGTTTTAGATACACTTTTCAAGACCAACTTTGAGATTCCAAGACTTTCCAATCCCTCATTAATTTTCCTTTCATGTAGTAACCATTGAAACCATAGAGTGTCTTTTTTCTTAGGAAAATGGGCTGCTTGATTCCACGCAGTTGGATCTCTAATGTCGTACCTCTAAAGTTCTTACCTCTAATGAGAGCATTCCATGAGGCAACATTGAATCCCCTCTATTCTTCCTCTCTTTCCCACAAATAACTAGTGCAAATTTTCACAATTCTGTTGTTTATACTCTCTGGAATTTTCATTATACTTCCCCAATTACCAGTAATACTCATTGAGGTAAAATTAATAAGTTGTAGTTTCTCTGCACGTGATAGGTTTTTAGACTTCCATCTTTATCTTTTCCAACAAGCATTCACAATCATTCTTGTCACATTTAACTGATGACCGAGGAAGACCCAAATTCTTCAGAGGAAAATCACATCTCATAATGTTCAAACAGTTAGCAAGCAACATGTGATAAGCCACATTCATTTTTGAGAATATTATTTTATTTATTCATAGTAATCCCAAAGCTTGTGACATTATGAAATTCCACCAATATATCTTTAATCTCATCTATAGACTTTCTGTTTGCCCCACATCACAACAAGAGATCATCAACAAACAATAGAGAGTGAACACCAAGTTTGCCACACTTTTGGTGATACTCAACATATCTATGACTAAATACTCTATTTAACATTCTAGTTAGATACTATATGCACACAACAAACATAAGGGGTGACATAGAATCCTCTTGTTTCACACATTTTCCACCATTAAAGCTCTCAATATAGTTGTCATATACCACAAAGAAGAAAGAGAAACATTTGATACATCTTTCAATCCAGTTAACCATCAACTTTGGGGATTTTAGTTTATTGAACCATTCAAATAAGAAATCCCAACCCACACTGCCAAAGCCTTTCTAATATCCAACTGTAAAATACATATTGGCTTCATAGTTTCACTTATATACCTATGCGGAAATTCATGGGCTAACAGTAAATTGTGAGCAATGTGTCTACCTTTAAATAAAAATACTTTAATTAGAACTAAGTATTTCAGGTAAAAAAATATTCATTCTATCACACAAAATCTTAGTGATAAATTTATAGATTATAGAGCAACAAGTTATTGGTATGAAATCATAAAGTACGTATGGCAAGGCTATCTTTGGAAAAATAAATAGATTGCTGCATTGCTAGAACTATTTGGCACATTATCTCCTTCAAAGAATCCGTTTAGTGCCCTTTTTTTACTTCTTAACCTACCATTTCCAACATCTCCTTAAAGAACTGGCTAGTATAGCCATTCCTTCCATGATTCTTTGTTGAGTGAATACTTCTTAAAGCTTTCAAAATTTCTTCAGAGCTAATTGGCATAATCATTTTAGCCTGATATTGTGCACCAACAACCTTGCCAAAGTTCACAACCTCTTTATCCTTCTTACCTCTGCTTATAATGCTTCCTAACAAACTTTTAAAATGTTTAACCAACTGCTCCTCCACCCCCTCCTGATTTGTATAAAATTCATATCCCATTCTCAAATTCACAATGTTGTTCTTATATTTCCATGTCTTAACTGGTGAATAAAATAACTTAGAGGGTTTGTCAAACTCATTAAGCCATTCCATTTTTGTTTCTTCTCTTCAGAACTCTTGATTCTGCTTCCTGCAGCTGCATCACCTCTTTTCTGGCCACACACTCCATTTATGCTTCTGAGTGGAATCTAGTACTGAATTCACGAGTTCATGTGCTTCTTTCTAAATTACCATACTTTTCTCCACCCTCTCCCTTATATCTCAAAAAAAAAAATCAATCTAGTTAAGGATTTTTCCAGGGTTTTTTGGACTTTAGCCAGGTCACATAAAGTATTAACCTCTCTACTCCTCATATTTGATTAGTTGTGCCTTTAAATATGAGGGACATAGAAAACATGTTGAAGTATTTAAAATGCCCCCTTATCTTCTTGCCACATATGTCAAACCTAATTAGCAAAGGAAAATAGCTATAGATCATTTCATTCCATACTTCACAACAAACATTTTTCAGCCTGTCTATCCACACTTCATTCACCGTCCCTAAATCTATTCTTCTTTGAATTCTCTCTTCACCCATCCTCATGCTGCTCCAGGAATAAAAGTTTCCTATAGTTTTAATGTTTTTGAGTTCAAGTCCTTCCACAACATCCTAAAAATCAATCCATTGTTTCTCCTCTATAGATTTTCCTCCTAGTCTATCTATTCCTTCAAAAGGGGAATTTAAATCACCAATTATTATCCATGGTTTACTCCTTTTTCATTAACTTTTCAGAAACTACCACATGTTTTCCCTCTCAACCCTGTATTGAAGCCATGTACAGTAGTACAAAAATAGGCCATATTTGCAGCTTTGAACCAAACCTCCATATCAGTCCTTTGTTCTCCCTTGCTTATAATTTTTTATATCAACCAAATATGCTCTCCTGAAAACCCAAATTCTCCCACCTATGACTATATCCTCATTAATAATCAAATCACATCCCAGTCCCAGACTTATCCAAACCTCATTTTGTTTTTCATTTTTGATTTTGGTTCCTATTGAACACAATAATCCAATTCTATTACTCAAAAAAAGTTCTTGACTACCATGTTCTTAGTTATTTTTATTTAAGCCTTTGATGTTCTAGCTGGTACAGTTACTTCCCATGAGGTGACTTTTCCTCCAAAGATTTCAACATCACCATTTTTTTCTTCAGCCTTGCAGCTCCCTGATTGACTATAATCCCCTTTATTACAGTATTTACTGTGGCAATGTTTTCAAAATTTTCAGAACATTCATATTTCCCTCTCATTTCCATAGTTTTTCTAGGTTCATGTATTTTTACTGGGACATAAACCTTCCATTTTTTTGCCAACCTCTCTGTTTTTCCCTTTTTTGTCATTCATCCCATGTGTGACCTAACTGATTACATTTTTTGCACCTGAAAGGCGTCCACTCAAAATGAGCATGTTGTTGTACAATGACTTTATGTTCATTCAAGAACACCACGTTATCTGGAACATCATCCCCAATCTCCCTTTCAATTTTGACCCTTGCATAAGAGAATCTCTGTTTCTCCTTTGTTTCCATATGTTTTCCTATATGACTAAAAAAATCTTATCAATCTAGGTTTCCAGTAAGCTGTGGACAGGTTTGGTAATTGCACCCACACATGGACTATCTTTGTCTCATTAAAATCGTGATCAGTAGACCACATCTTCATAACTAATGGTTCCCATCAAAATATACGTTACCAGATTCAATAACTTCATCTCTAAAGGAAGTTGAAATAAATTTCACCATAAACGTACCTCTTCCCAGTTGCTAGGTCTTGCTGATATTTCTCCCCCAAATCCTATGAAGAACCCCTCTGCTACCTTGAATGGAGACTTGTTACCCATAATTTTGCATACCATCATAGATTCCCACTACTTCTTTAATAGAAATCTCAGCCATTTTCACACCGTTCACTTCAATTGGATCGCAAAAGTGAACTTCATCTCCCTTCTTCTTAAATAATCTACTCCATTTTTCCCTCTAATTTCCTCCTGCACTATGTCTCTCCACGATGATCTTTTTCCATTCATGAGCTCAGTATTTCTCAACTCCTCTATTTCCATTTTGACAATTTTTCTGACTGGTGGTAGCAAACCAAGAATTTCACATCCTCTATGACTTTGGCTGATAAACTCTCCAAGTTCAGTGGATATTTTGGCGATTCCACCACATCAATTCCCTTTAACACTCTTTTAAGAACTTCATTATTTTCTTCCTCTCCCAGATTTTTCCTCTCTCTAGATTTCTCCTCCACTACGTTGCTCCTTAATCAAGCTAACGTTTTCTTTTCCAACATCTTACCTCCCGGTTCACCCATGGCGGCGATGAACGAATCACATACAAACTAGAATGCACCATCCTACCATGTACCACTAACTAAGATTATCGGATAAGTACACGTAGTTTAGGAAGAGGTTATGATTATTGCATTATTGGATGATAGCTAGTATAGATTCTGCAACAATTTAGCACTAGGCTCAAGAATGATCCCGAAAAGATTTTATCGTTTTGTCGGTTTGGTCATCAATCAATGCCAAGATTGTGTTTTGGGGTGACAACTAAGCATGATTGTTGATTAATTGATTATATTGGGGGTGACAACTAAGCATGGATGAGGACAATGCACCATTTAAGTATGAGGGTAGGATGGTGTAATCTAATTTGTATGTTGTGCCATAGTAGCAACTTTTTATTTCAAAATAAAAAGAAAAATTTTAAAGGAAAAAAAGATTGGAAATCCTAGGATAAGTTAAAAACCCAAGAGAATGACTTAAGTAATAATTAGGCGAGTCTGGACTGGTATAGACTGCTTCACAAGTAGACTTATAATTGGGGGAACAAAGCGTGGTAAGGTTAAAATCTGACAAAGGCTCGTAAAAATAATGAGAGGGAAAACACAAGGATTGGAACTTTGTGCATGATCACATCAACTCGTATATATTCGTTGTGCATAGTTGTTTTTGTATATATTCGTTGTGCGTATTTGTTTGATTGTTGTTAGTTACTAGATGCTTTGTAATTATTTCAAGAGTATGTCTTATTTTGCTTACTCGAGTACAAGAAAGATTAAGTATAGAGGTATTTGATGTGCCTTAAATATTATAGCATAATTAGTAATTATTAGCATACTTTAGATTGTACATCTGCACACATTATGGCGTATTTTGTAACTTGTAAATTCTACAATTTTTTGAAAGTTTCGAGGATTTTACAAGAATTACGATATTTTGAAGACTCGAAGACCCGCCATTGGACCCATGGTAAAGAATTTACAATTAAATATGGAAGAATGGGAAAAATGAGAGAAAACATCAAAGAATTACCGCGTGTTATTAGGGAATTCATTGACTAGTATCATAAACAAACATAAAAATAAGAGCGTTGTTAATAAGGACGACATAATAAATAGTGTTTATGGTTATGATCCCTCATTTTGTATAGGGAACAAAAACAATAATAGATTTTTTATGAATCTGGAACCTATGATCAATGTATGAATATGATTTGTGGAAATTGTGAAATGAACTATTCTGATGTTTTAATTGATAATTTTTTTCAAAACCCCTCAAACCTTGTATTGACTTGGCTAAAATTTATAGCTAAATTAGGAATATAATTATCTTCTAGGTTCGATCTTACTTTCTTGCTATATTACCATAATATTATAGGTGGATAGGTTTAAAATTTTGATATTGATATCGATTTAGTTGTTTATCGAACGGCTAAAATCCTCTGTCATCGGGCCATTGTTGAATATAAACAAGAATTGCAGGTTATATATCAGAACTTATTTTAGAAATTGGGGGTAGGATCGGGATTATTTATACACTTTTAAGAATCATAACAATCATAATTGTACTAAAACACTACAACAATACTCGAAACAACCACAACTGTACTAAAATAATACTTCCGATCACAACAAACAAACACAATTCTAGTAAGACGCTACTATATTGTATAAATGAGAATTACAATTGCACCAGAATAAAAAAAATTAAGACTTATTAGGGTCTCATTCTATACATAAGTGCCTTGGTGAGGACAATAATTACATATTTTTAACACCTAAACCTTTTATTCTACTTAACCAGGTATACTAAGAACAAAACTTAGTTCATTGATACAAAATACTATTTGAATTATTGAGCCTTGTAGATGAGGTTTGTGTCATCTTTGTGTTTGATCATTCCAAAATCAACAAGGATCGAGATCTCTATTGCGATCTATGGAGCAAGTTCTAAACAGATGGCATGCACAATTTCTAAACAGAGGGGTGTAATGGTCATTTCAAGTCAGAATTTGGTTTTCAGGGTCAAATTGGCACTTTTGACCAAAACATAGGGTCATTTATGCACTTTCAGATTTTACAAGGTCATTTCTGCACTTTCAACCACCTTATAGGGTCAAAAATGCACTTCACCCTATTTAATATGCTAGTTTAGATTTATTCTGATTGTTTGCATTCTTTTTTTATGTGAACTAGTCTAATAACTTCTACTTTACTATCTTTTAAAGAAAATAATGATTCATTCTTTTTATACCGAAATTCAAAAGTAAAAAAAACAAAGTAACTAGAATCTAGCTCAATTCCGAAGCAGTCCACAACTGAAATTATTTGGTCTGATCATGGTCCAAAGTACCCACTAACTGGTCCAATTATTTGTCCAAGAGTTTTTGTAATTCCAGTTTTGCTAGCCTAATCTTTTAAAACTTGTAGAGAGATAACATGCAAAGAGAGTGTCGGGGTTAGATGCATTGTCTCCATTACTCTAAACATATTATGTATCCATCTACGAGAAGAAAGTATTGAGCCAACACACTACAAGTTTTAACACTAAAATAAGAACTAATTGAATTTAAAAAAATAAATAAGTAATCTTGCTCTAATAATGCTGCAAAGGTGTTCAATTAATAACGTAATAAGGTAAACGTGGAAGAACGAGAACAAAAGATTTGAAAGGAAGTACATCTAGTACAAACTCAAAAGATACACAAACAATGTACAAATTAACTCCATTTAACCACAGTGAACAACATTGCAGACTTAAAATTTTACCAAGTTGCTTGTAAACTTTGAGAACTAGCTCAACTCCAGTTGCTATAGCAAACTAAGACTCGATCCAACTATCGGAAATATTGATCATTCATAGTATTCAATACCGAAAATATCAACACAAAAGGCTTAATTCAGTGACGCAATAGACTATTAAGAACCCAAATCTCATATATCACAAACTAAATGTAAAATTAACACAATAATCAAAATAATATACAAAATCACACCAGCTCACAAGTGCATGACAGGTGCCTAGACACCGATATTTCGAGCCCTTTGAAAACCAATACATATGTGGGGGTGCTGAAATATAGATTTTTGGCCCTGGTTATACCTATTAGTGCCTATGATCCATGACTGTTGCAAGTTATAATGTATTGGTGCTATTTATGTACAGAATGTCTGGTGTAGTGATAATCTGATTCTAACACTGGTTGAATGATTCGTATCGATGCCTATTACCTTCCAGTTCAATTGTATATCTAGAACCGGTGCCTATTATCTTCCAGATCAATTGTATATCTAGAACCGATGCCTATTATCTTCCAGATCAATTGTATATCTAGAACCGGTGCCTATTATTTTCCAACACTGGTTGTACATTTAGAACCGGTGTTTATGTTTCTATAACCAGTTGTATATTTATAATATCGGTGCTAGTAGGGAATTACATTTTCAATGCACTAGTTTAATATGCATGCCATATACGGGATCAAATTCAGGAATATTTATGTGAAGAAACATAGAACAACTATTGTACCAGTTGATTTGAAGTAAAATGAATTAAATGAATGAAAACAAAAATCCAAATGAAAAACAACTAAAAGAATAAAACATAACAATTAGTGGCATCCACTGCTATCACTCATCAAATATGAGAAAACACTCACAATCACCCAACTAATTCATCCATATTGTCCATGATATCTAAGGAAGTCCATGTTTATTTTGAATAGACTTGTACCCAAGTCTCACACCATCTCTCAGGGATACCTGTAGTTCATAGGCATTGTATGCTCCGCATTCCCCCGGAAATACATGCGATTTTAACACTTACTACAATAGATAAGAGTATTGAATATGTAGGCAAAAAACATTTTTGTTTAGTACGTTAGGTACTTACCTCTAGGATATTCTTATAAGTTTATACGAATCTAGATGTTGCACGGACCGTGCCTTCAGAATGGGCCGTGTCACCCGCACAAATCGTGCCACCCGCACAAACCGTGTCACCCATACAGTTCCTGCCTCAACTAGATCAATGCTTCAAAGTTTATGTTGGAGCATGGAAGAAACTTAGAGATTCTGCACTGAATATTTTAATTATTCTGATTCATAATGAAAACTCAAAAAGTACAAGGAAGTTATCTTGGATTAACATTTCAAGTATTTTGAAGAGTTGAAGTTATGAAGATAATTTTATGAAGAAAAATATATATATTTTTCCACTGAGTTTTTTTAGTGACGTAGTGTGTTTTTTTGTAATATTTTAGGTAGCCTCTATTTTGTTTTTAGCTAATTAAATTCGGGCATGTTGGCTTAGAAGAGTTTAATTTCGGCTATATTTTAGGCTTTAGAATATTTATTTATGATTTGATTATAAATGATTTAAATTGATCATGATTAGATTAGAATTGGTAACATTAGCATGTAGCTTAGAATTTTTTTGGCATACTTAGGTTATTTTAGGAAGTTTAGTTTAATATGGTTGTATCTTCTTAAATCTACCATAAGTCTTTCTAGTTTCTGACATGAATTACCAAATCCTGCCTCCATCCAATTTGATGGTCGAACTTTATCCCTATAAATAGAGGGATTCCATCAATGAAATATAACATATTTTTATCAGTCATATATTCATAATTTGAGGTTACACTATTTTCTTACTAAGAGTTAAATTGTTAGTTTTGTTTCCATTATAAATTAGTGCATAGAACTGTTGAATTCTTTGTTTCAATATGGTGCAACTAGTGCTTGGGTTCGTGAATCAGTCTCTTATGTTAGTGAAGTTCATAAAGTTGTGTTCTTGACTAAACTTTGCCCGTGTCTTCTTGATTTCAAGAGGATGCTACGATCAACCTTCTCAAAATTATGCAAATAGAGTCATCGTAAGGAGATTCATATCAATTGGTATCAGAGTGTACCGTCAAAAACCCAAAGTTATCTTTAGCACCAGTTCTTCTATGAATAGCATGCCATAGTACCCGCATACCAATGAACTGTTATGTTGTTGGTGCTGGAAAAAAGCAGAGTATTGGTTAACATTTGTCCATGTATTCAATAATCAAAATCAAATTGCAACTTATGGATTGAATGACTTGCATTAACACAGAATAAAATTAGCTACATCTTGAACACACATATGTTAGATATGAAACATAGAGGAATTATGGAACTTACCAATATATCTTTCTAAACTCCCCCCTCGACGTTGTCTAGGACGTCATTTCGATACTTTAATTTAATTTATACAGTGAAAGAGGGTTTCTGCTATTTTTTTATTTTTTCATTATCAGCTCGGGAGAGTGGTTTTTAATTTTGTAACTTCATAATTTTACCTTCATTTAGTTTTTTAAATTAAACTTTTACCTATTATCAAATGGAAATGAGTTTTTTGTATGAAGTATGAGATGTGACTGTCTATGTCAATCTAGATTTTTTTGGAGACCTTATACCTAAAAATATATGTTTGACATATGATTTACTCTCCGATGGTTGTTTAGAAATAATCCAAGTCGAAATCATTTAATACAACGTACTTTGGGCATTTCTGACATATGGATTGTAGCTAGATTAGTAGATCTCAGTCCACTTGGATGTTTCCCGCTCGTGAGGTCGATTATTCAGTCAAATGTGTCTTTAAACCATTTATTTAGGTATCTTACAAGTTCAAATTATGTGCAGTTCCTATACAAATAACTAATCTGATACATTGGGGAAAATTGCCTACCATAAAACACTAGATTAACTCTCTTAGTTTTAATAAAGGAGTTTACAAATTAAAAGGAGAGTGGCCAGATTTTTAGTGAGGTGCTTTAACTGTCTCAATATTTTCGAGTCCCTTTTATTAATAAGGAATGTATATCAAGACAAAAGTTTGTATAGTTGAAAAATCTCTCGAGAATTGCCAAGACTGTTACTTCATATTGTGACTGGTTTGGGGTTGGGCTCTAGTTTCAGCCGATGAATTAAGCTCTATGAGTTTGGTTTGTGTTCGCGTCACAGTTCCACAACAGATGAGCATTATGCCATGTCATAGTCTATTCATGTTGTCATAGGGGGTTTTTGATTTGAAATTTATTGTAATTGCATGTGTCCAAATATGAGTTTAATAGAATATGAATGAGAAGGGAACCCTACGAAACTTCATCTAAGTGCCAATTTAATTTTTTTAAATAAAAAATTGTATACTTATTTGGAAAAACAAGGCCTCGTTTTTCGAGTTTAATTTTGTTACAATGAACTTAGATGAATTTAATTAAATCGCGCTAAACTAAAAATAAGTGTACTAAAAATGATAACAATATGATCAAGTTAAACTAAAATTCATCAAATCAAATCAAATCAAATCAATTTTTGTTGAATTAAATTGAAATGAGTTGAACTGCAGATAAACTCAAGAGACCATGAACTGAATTACTGAAAGATGGAACTAAATGTTCTATTCATGTATTTATGGTTGTTCAAGGGTTCATTGGCAGAATAGACCAGAATTGGAATGAAAAAATATTGGACCGAGGAGAATGCTTAGTGAATATTTAGGAAGGGAACCAGACTAGAACATTTTGGTTTTGGACTGGGTCGAACCAGTTGGACCGGATCTTAGTAACCATTTGTATTACTTTGAAATTTTGGTATTGGAAAAAATTAAATCAATTTTTGTCCTTAAAAGATAGTAGAGTGAAGTTAACAGAAAATTTATCTAAAAATATAAAAAGAATATGAACCATCACAGATATATTTTTACTAGTATATTAACTTAATTTATTAAAATAATTGGAAAAAAAATATTCCCTCTACCCTAGATGAACTTGCATTCTTTCTTTTCTGGGACGTCCCGGGAAAATTTGTACTCTTTTCTTTTGAACAAAGTTTCATCGCAACAAAATACCTCTTTGCCCCGTACTTTCTCACTATTTACCTTCTCCCTTAAACTAAAAATTAAATGAATCTCTCTCCCTCAATTTAAGTCTTTTCTTCCACCTTTTCCGACTCTTTTTCCAGCCATTGTGAACTCACCCTAAGTCATCACCCAAAGATAAATCTCACACTTTTTCCTCCAGAAACCCCATCGTTGCAGCATTACCCACATCCCCCTATGACCTTCCGCTGATGTTTTGTTTGATGGATTCAAACAAAGAACCACCAAGATCTTAGTGGAGGCAGGACACAAAGAAATATCGACGGACGATGGAGCTATACTTCATTTTTAGATCTTGATCGGTCGACTGTTTGAGATCAGTTGGAAGCGGGCCTGCCTTCATCTCGGGTCAGTGGCAGTGGCAGAGGAAGAGGCAGAGACATGGTGGAGGAGATGAAAATCAAAGGAAAAGAAGGGTATTGATGCAATGGTAGAGGGTTGCGGTTGTGTTGGTGGGTGGAGATGAAGGAGAAAAGGGTATTGTTATAGTGGTAGTAGCAGGGGTTGTAATGGTGGTGGTTACTGGTAGATAAAGGAGAGGAAGTGTATTGTTGTTTTACAAGACAAAAATTTGTTCTTTCTTTTTCTCTCATAGCAAGAACACACAGGGTAGAGGGAAAAATAAGAGTAAAATACTGATTCATACGCTCTTAACGGAAAAATATAAATTTGAACCGGACCGGATTGAAACCCAAATTCTTAAATAGACTTAGAGTGAGGAAAGTATTGGAATTTTATATATCAAAATCAGATATTTTCATTTCGATCGGGTTCGGTCCATACTGATCCAGACAAATTCATAGCCATCCAAAATTCATTTATTGTGCAATAATGGGAATTTGATAAGATAAAGAAATTATATTTAAATTATCCATATCACAATCAAAATAGTTTTATTAACGTAAAGAAAGTAAAAGATATTGTTTTATATAAGGGAAGATAATTAAATATAGAGAAAAGTGCTAAAATAACCTTACATTTTGGTTGAAAGTGCCAATATAACCCTGCAATTTGAGAAAGTATCAATCAAACACTAGACGTAATTAACCTTTTGGTAAACGATCATTTGTTTGGAATTCAGTGAAATGACAATGTTGCCATTGATTTGAAGAAAAAAAAATACTGAACTGCCTTCCCATTTCCTTCTTTACAGTGGTGTTACATTTAGTTGTGGTCTCTAGCCCAATCAGCGCTGCTAGCTCCATCAGCAAAACTTCACCCCATCCAAGTTCTCTACCACCAGCTCCATCAGATATCACTCCCGGTCCATTTCTCTTCTTCCCCGACCGGTTCCGGCATCCTCATCTTTTCTAAAGACTAATAGTTCAACTGAGCTTCTATAATAAACAATGCAAGATCTGCACGTACGACTCATCAGCCATTTTCCAGCTCCACGCCTACATTCAATTTCTCGCGAGGTTAACCAATTTCTTGGGTGGCAGAGGAAGAGAACAAGCATGCATTATGATTCTCAATAAACTTAGGATCTTGAGGGTGTAGGTTTGGCCAGCAGAAATTTTGAGGGTTCCGATAATGGGCTGTAATGTGTTTAAGTGGAGGTGAGCACGGTTGTGGGGCTAGGGTGGTGGAGGCGGGTTGGAGGAGGGTCGAGCTAGGGTGGCGGAGGTGGCATGGTTAGGGTTGTTGGGTTTGGTGTCCTGATAGTGGTGTGTGAAGCATTTGTATTGGGTGGCGGAGGTTGGGGAGATATTTGGAGCTTGATGAATCTATTTCCACTGATAGAAGCCTCTCGTCGTGATCCCTTGAATCGCGTCCGACCTGCAAGACAATGCCCCCGGTGTCCGGGGGGTAAAC
>JAULKK010142318.1:0-16831 GCA_032355705.1 Rubia peregrina | reverse complement strand
CGCGTTCCCGGTGTGACCAGGCTTTGGTCGGCGGCGCGTGACTAGCGCGTCTTAAGTCGGCCGTTCCTGAGCCGTCGATTACCGGCGTCGCATCACCTCGTCGGAGATTCCTCTCGATTTTCCAGCCAAAACATGAGCCTCCCTCGACTTCTTACACTTTTTAGCCTGTAGATCGACCATCCGGACGGCCGATCTATACTTGTAGCTGGCGAAACCGCCGGAGTTGCAGCCGAGAAAGGAGGATCTTGAAACCGTAGTTGGGCGAGGAGTGAAAGCTTACCGGGGTGTTGGGGTGTGAGAGGGGTGGCCGGAAAAACAGAGGTAAGGGGTGGAAGGGGTGACCGGCGCAGTGAAGGGCACCGGCGGTCACCCCTCCGGCGTGGTGAGAGGTTTGGTTTTTCGGGAGAGAAAAGCTTCAGAGAGGGAACAATTTGGTTTGGGACCGGTTGGAGAATTTCAATCTGGGCCCGCGATTAGAATTAATTCTAACCACATTCAGCCCCATTGTGGGGATAATTGTCCTCATTCGGCCCCAATTTTTAATTCAGCCCACTCCAAAACTCCCATTGTACATGCTCTTAGGCTGAGTTTATCGTAACCTTCTTCCCTAAAGTACATGATATTTATTTGCGAAAAAATATGAGAAAAGAAAAATACGTCCATGATAGTATTTGAAGACAAATTGTTGTCACGCAATTATATTTTTCATATCTTTAAATAAACTTCCAACATTATTCTATTCTTCCATAAGAAAAGTTCACTCACATTCCATACAAAAATTGTAGTACAAAAAGATCACATTTGTATGTTGAACAAATTTAAATATGGAACAAGTAAGTATCTACTTTAATTTTTATAATTTTGTAATTATATTATTGAATTAATGTTATTATGTATTTTTCAAGATTTTAAAGTTTTAATTATTTTTAAAAAGAAATCGAGCAAAAAGTGGTTGGACATAAGATCAATGTGTCCGCTCCAAGTGTCCGAGCAGGAAATTAGTGTGTCCGGTCAAAGGGCGTTCGGTTACATGATGAGACGTCGGTCAAATGCACATATTTTTAAGGCATTTAGAGCATCCACAATAGTAACTCCTTAACTCCACTTTTCTTAATAAGGAGCTGCTCCTTATTTAATGAGCTTGTACCTCTTTATTTGTGTGAATGATAACCAACCAACCAATAATTAGCACTTGGCATTGCATTTTTTGTATTTTAGTTAATTATAATTTAAAATGAAAATATTCCTGCTGATGGTAACAAAATTCTGGCTTATAGATATACATACACATCCAACTTAGAGCGAACATCGTTGAATATATTTCCAAATATTTTGAAAACAATGATCAAATATAGTTTTTTTTAAAATACTATGATATTAATATTGATAATTCCAAATCATATAAATTTTTATATAAAGTATTATTTTGGATTTTATATTTATACAGTTAATACAATATAATTTTAAATTTAAATGATATTGGTATTTTATGAAGGTAAAGTTTTGGGAAAGACCGTCTTTCCATGGGCATATGGAAAGACATGGTTAAATTAAAATTATAGAAAGGTAAAAAGTTTTAGTTGTAATATTAAAAATTTACTATGCAACGTGTATTAGTTATAAGTTTATGACCCGATTTAATGCAATCCGAAAATTTTATCTTGATTTCTTCAAATTTTCAGTTTTTACATTGGTCTTTCCATAACTTATAGAAAGACTGTCTTTCAAGAGCAGGACTCTTTTTATAAAATTTAAATGTTTTTTTACTAGAGATGGTGACATGGCGCTAAAAAAGTGGTTCTCAAATATCATTTCATTGTTGGTGGTTGGTTCTTACTTAGTTATTATCAAAATTGATGATATGACACTTAAGAAGTGCTCTTAACTCCACTGCCATTGTGGATGATCTTAACATCGCTTTTGTTATGCTTTTGTGAGTAGATTGCTAGGTTTAAATAGATTTTACAACATAAGGGGTTTAGATTACCATTTTCAGTTTTCCTATCTAAATCATTCATTTTGTAGCCTAATATACTCAAAATAGGTTACAAAATGAAGGATTTAGATATGAAAACCAAAAATGGTCATCTAAACTCCTTATGATATAAACCTATCTAAACCTAGCAACCTACCCACAGAATGATAACAAAACAGATCTTAAATACTTTAGAAAATACGTGCATTTGACGTCTCATCTTCTATCTTTATACATTACACATTTCCATGGCATTTAATCCATTGAATGTCATGGGTTTAATCTTAGTAGCTTAGTTTATGACTTGGGGTCATTTGTAAGCATGTTTTAAAATTTTATTTGTGAGACTTCAAGATCCATGTCTATTTATTTTGCATAAATTATCATGCTTAATTTGTGCTTTAGCTTCTTGCTGTAATCATTGTATTAAATGTGATTAAGATGTACACGTAGTTAGATTCTTGCATGATTTAGTGCCAGGATATGAAAATAGCTTAAGAGTGTCACATTAAATTATATGAATATCTTTGCGAAGATTCTGGATTGCGGAATATCATATCTTTGTAAATACTAGGAATCTCACCCAACCTAGTATAAACGCATGAAATTCAAGCATCTGGCCCGCATGGTACACTTAATTCTGACTTTCTCTCTAGATAGTTCGCAGGTTTAGATTACAAGGTTCTTTGTTCACTAACTAGCCTGCAGGATAAGTTCACAAAGGGTATTGATACTTAATTACCCGTAGGATTAAGAAATAATGAGGATGCTCGCAAGCAATGAGTATAACTAAAAATTCTGAATATTTTATTGATAAAAAGTTGTAAAAATTGTGTACAAGCCCCCATATTTATAGAGGTAATCTTGGCCACAAAACCCTAATTACAATTGAAAACTGAATCGAATTATGGCAGCTTTAAGAAGCTAATACCATATCTAACTAGAACTCCTAAAATAAATAGTAATCTACTCTAATTCTTCTTCAAGTAACCTTGAAGAATATTACCTTATCTAATTTTACTAAATCTAATTCTAATCACATCAAAACTCGTAAATTACAATATTTCAAAAGTAATTCTAAATATGAACACACTACCTCATTAAAAAAACAGTGGGAAAAAGAGTAGAGTGTTAAACTCCTAAAAATACTAAACTAAGAAAAATATAACAAATGGCATTTTTGAGATCGTATCATTAAATCACTTGCTTGTGGCTTTGAGAGTACCGAGGGGTAACATAAACCTTGTGAGGCAGTGGTATTGTAATTATAATTGCAATGCAATTAATGTTGGGAGTACCGGGCAATCGGGTTGGATGTTGTTAAAATCCCAACAAAGGTAACATGGTTATTACCCGAGAACTAGATTCTTAATTTTTGGAAACTAAGCATTGCACCAACCTTAGAGTTATCATGATGTACTAATGTCCTAAGTGGAACAAGGTGGGCTTAGGATGGGTATTCATGGTGGATGTCATGATGATACATCTTACTACCGGGCTTATTAACCCCGGTAGTGAGGGCTAGAGTTATCGCTTGTAAGAGGTTATCTATGCTATATATGAAGGAGATGAGATGTTAAGGAGGAGGCAGAACTGAAGGTGTGAAGGACCAAGGGAGTTCGCGGGGAATTAACATCTCCACATCGTGTGATATAGAAAATAAATTGAAATATAGTTCTTGAATGTGAATAGAAGTCTAGGATTAAATATTATATGTTAATCATGTGATGTGGATATCCCCAAGGATATTTATCATTATCTTTATCTCGTTATCTCATTATATGCTCGTAGTTATTAGTCTAATATTATCAACCCAACCCCCCATGTTATTCCTAACACACACTCGAGATGATGCCTGAGGATGAAATTTGTGACACTATCACCTAAACCCCTTTATCTTTTTGGACAACGCCTAGACTTACCACTATCTAATCTATAGTAGTTAGGAGTGAGAACATGAGCAACAATATAAATTTTCCTCTTTGACTGTGAACCTGCGGTTTTCTAATAGAACCTCTGGGATCCTTTCAAATTTTGAGACTGTTGTTGAGGATTTAGGGTTCATTTATTTGATAGCTAGCTTAATTAGTTAGTTGAGTAGCTTTTAATTTTATTTTGTGCTTTTGTAGTTTTAGTGTAGAGCTTTTGTTTGCTTTCTTGAAGTATTCTTGTGTGTGTGCTAGTGATTGTTTAAGGACGAAAATTGCTTAAATAATTGGTTATGGTACATAACCATCCACAAACTTAGGATCTCTAAATTTATTACCGCAAATTACAGGTAGACGTAGAAGAAGAAGGAGAGTAACTGTGGAAGTTCTGCGAGGACTAGTTGATACTGAGAGAGAAATTCCAGTGGCTGAGTGGTATACACCGCTCTTAACCACACGAAGCCCGAAGTAAAGGTAATACCTCGAGCCCTATGAGCTAATTAAAGGAGTGAGTACATGAGCAACAATATAAATTCTCATCATTGACTGTGATCCTGTGGGTTTCTAAAGGCACTTGTGGGGTCCCTTCAAAGTTCACCTTATATTCTCTTATTATGTGCTTCACATAAATGTCCAGATATAGTTCTCCCATACCAGAAATGATAGTGTGATCATAAACCCAAAAAATGACTCAACATTAGGCCTTATACTCCCCACCCATCTACTTTTCTCCCTTTATTACAAGTTCAAATCAATGTGACCATAATAAATTTCAAAAAGTGAGGGTGCCAAACCCGACCACTTTCATGTTATAAATTGATATGAAAGGTAGGATCTTTTCTTTGTAATCGATTTCGTGCTATGGAGAACTTCCAGAGATCATATATAGCTAAGGATAAAGAAGAGAAAACACGAAACCAAAACTCGAACTTAGACACAGTAGCTTTCCTTTCACTCATTCAGAAAGAAACCAAGTGAACATAAATAAAACAAACCATTAGATAACTCCAGCATATTCTTGGGTGGCGTTTTCATCTTATGAAAATCACAGAACTTTAACTCGCCAAACTAAAGTATCACTAGGTTGGTAATCTAAAAGACTACAACATGGCTCTTTTTGTGAACTAATTGATGAAAGGGTTTCCACTAACTTACCAAGTACTATTCTAAATCAAGATAAAGACCAGGTGAAGTTGGACGTTTCTCAGGCTATCATTACATCAATCAAACCTAAAGACATACCCTAATGATTTTTTAAAAATATCTTCTGAGAAGAAGAATGCTTACGTGAAAATGATTTTAAAACACTCTCCAAGAAGTAAGCTCCAACTAGTAAGCTTAATGTGCCTGATATTTTAAAAGGAAGAGGGAAATATTAAAAGCAAATTTCAAAGATCTTCAACCAACACTTCAATGCAGATATATAAATTTGGATAAAGGGTGAAACTTTACCTTCTTGACATCTGAAAAATATTGAAGAAAATCATCGAACACCCTGGTACCAACACCTAAACATAGAAAATCCTAAAAATAGAAGAAAGAAACACTGATTGCAAAGAGTTAGGCATGATAATTCATGAGTAAAACTAATGAAAGCGCATAGACAAAGAGTATATATGCAAGAGAATTGGGAATCAACGCACGAGAGAAGGAAACTACATGGAGAAACTACAGGAGGTCGTAGTCCAGCTACAGGAACAGCTGGCCACTTATCATATGGAACATCCAAATGCGTGAACTAAGTATCCACACCCATTAAAGTTTTCCACCTAAGTACACAAATTGATAAGGACTAAGGAGTCAAATTTCATAATTTACACATCTGATTATGAATTATTTCTAAGATGGAATTGTACATAGAAATTTAAGGATTTAGGGGGGCAGCAAGAGAAATTATCACGGGATTCATAATCCAAAAATGCATGCATTTATTGTTCATATGAAGATAAACATGAATAAAGAAATTCAATGAACATGAAGAGAATTAAGGATTACCGGAGAAATCGTGTTCAGAGAAAAGCCAATGAAATTGGGATCGTCCTTATGATTTTTTGAAAAGCTTTGTTAAACTTTGAAAACTTCAGAGATTTGTTGTGCCCAGTTCTCTTTTAATTGAAGTTTTGTTCAATACTCAACATCTAGATATGTTAAGTCCATAGATGGATGAATGGTTTGTGAATCGCAATGGGGATGGATGTTTTTTCATCCTAAAAAGCAGAGTTTCATGTAGAACGCAAAAGACGAAGGAGAAATAATGACTCACATCAATCTAGTCCAGATAGGAGTACATAATTTTCAAGTACAAAAAGAATTGTGGCTTGCATTAATTGTCAATGTTTTCAGTTTTCAAGGAATGTCTTTGAGGGAAAACATTAAAAATTAATTACTAATACATTTTAATACACAAATAAATTTATTTATTGTGAAAAGTGACATGGCAAGTTGATGTGACAAGTTTTGGGGGTGTCACATGTCAAAAAAGCTTCTCTTTTACTGTAGATAATTTAGATGACTTGTTAGCCAATTGGACTGACATGTCAGTCACTATTAATTTTCACTAGAGGTGTTCGTCGGTCTAGACCAGACCAGACCGTACCGTATTCGATTAAGATCAAAACTGAAATGATAAAAAAGCTTAGACCAAGGACCAAACCGATTAATGATTATTCAAGACCGGGACCGGATCGGAATAGTTTTGGTATGGACCGCTTGGACCGGATTTTAGTCAACTTTATTCTTTTATAATAAAATTTTGGTGTTGAAAAAAATTATATTGAATTTTTTGTCTTTAAAAGATAGCAAACTATAAGTTATTTAAAAAATCACCTTAAAATATGAAAGAATACTAGTCCATCGAACGTACACCTGAACTAATACATAAACTTAACTTATAAATACTTTTAAAAATATACATCAGAGTAAGTTACCGGCAATGATGGAACCAATGGGTGAGGGGGTGTCAGCGCCACCCATAGGATTTGGTGGCACAGATATTGGGCGAAGGCGTCACCGGAATCCATGGCTTTTACCACCCCTAGGATAAGTTGCTCCAGCCTATTTCATTCGTCGGCATGAGGAAGACGAATGGGTCTTTTTTATAAAATTGAGCCTAATACTTAAACGATGTTGTTTAAGTATTGGGTTAAATATTATTTATTTTGTTTGTATTAATCAAAACAACGTCGGTTTAGTTAGCTATTCAGCGTTCTTTTCATTTCCTAAGTAAAAAAAGAAAAATTCGGGTTAAACCCAATTGAGCCAGTTCTGTTGGGTCATTCAGAAAATCCCTAAATTTGATGAGCTCTCCCAAAATCCTACCTCTGCAAATTTCGCAAGCCGCGACTCTCCTCTTCCAGCGCCCAGTCGAGCCGTTGTCCAATCTCCGCTAGACCATTGTCCGTGTAAAGTTGTTGGTGCCGCAACACATCTCGCGGGGCTTGTAAGTCCGAGAGACTCTACTTATTGCTCAATCACTCAGCTACACAAAAGGTTTGGACATCTTTTAATCCTTGAAGTTTGATTCTTAATTTTTGGGATGAAGTTGGAGGTTGAGAATGAGGATGTATTGTAAATTTGGCCATTTTAACGAGTTTTTTTGGCGCATGAGCATTCAACCTTGGAAGTTGGAACTCAATTCACAATTCTTAATTAGGTACATATTATTGATTAACTTGTTATGTTATTTAATTATGTTATTTGATTATGTAATTAATTTTAAATATATATTGATTTTAATTAAATAATACAATCAAATTGATTGCAATTAGACATAAATTGATTGAAAGCTTATAATTAAGGTATAAATTGATTAAGTGTGATTTATTCCCTAATTTTTTAAAGAATTTTATTTATATTATATTTAACTCTTTAATTAACATGATAGAATATATAATTTGTTAGTTTATGATTTATAATTATTTTTTAATTTGAAGCTAGATTTGAATTTGAATTGTTGGAGTTTAGTTTAAATTAGTGAGTATGAATGTATTTTCTTAATTTATTGTGGTCTTTGTCTTTGTGTTGATTTATAGTAATAATTTAATTTGAAAATATTTTTCTTATATGATGTTAAATTGGATGGATAAATGTTTAATTCGAAGTAGTTGATCATCAATTTTAAGAGACCGAGCGAACAGACTAATGTAGAGGATAATGGTCGAAAGCATTCTCAGATTGAGTTCAATTCGAATGATGTTATAAATTATCCCGGGCTATATAAACATATTAAGAATTTTGATGTTTCTACTAGAGATCAAGTGATAAGAAAATATGTGTTAAGAGGTTCTTGCCAACCTAAGGGTCATTCTTTTCCAAAGACAAAGTAGGGTAATGACTGTAGAAGTTTTTAAGATTATTGGTTTGGAAAATTTGATTAGTTAGAGTATAGCATATCAAAAGGATGCAGCGATTTGCTTATGTTTCTATCTTTTTAGGAATTCACATAAAGGATGTCGAGACGTAGAGGATGCATTTACTGTGAGTGGGGTGAGCAACTGGAATAAGGCTCTTGAGATTTTTAACAAACATGTTAGTGTAGCGAGTGGTGCTCATGATGATGCAACTCAACAGTTGAAAGCCTTTAAGCTTCAAGGACAAAGTGTCTCACATTCTTTTCAGGCATATGGGCTTGAATCGGAGATTGCATACCGCACGCCTTTGGCAAGCGCTTTGGATGTGACACGGTACTTGCTAAATCAAGGTATGGCTTTCTCTGGCCCTGATGAAGGGTTGGATTCTCTCAATAAGGGAAATTATCTCAAAATATCTGGTTGAGTGGTATTGCAAGTGAAGTGATATTGCTAATACAATGAATGAAAATATCCCTAGAAATTGCAAGCTCACAACTCCCAAAGTTCATAAAGAACTCACAAGTGCTTATGCTTATGGGGAAACAAATGTTATCCTTGGTGACATTGGAGATAGTTATATATCTATATTGGTTGATGAGGCTAGATATGCATCAATAAAAGATCAAATGGGGGTTGTTTTGAAATATGCCAACAATCAAGGATGCGTTCTTGAATGTTTTCTTAGTGTTGTGCATGTCCGTAGTACTTCAGCTATTAGTTTGAATAGTGCTATCGATGAACTGTTTGCAAAGAATAAATTATCACTGTCAAAGTTGAGAGGCCAGAGATATAAAGAAGCCTCAAATATGCGAGGAGATTATAATGGATTATTTTTTTTATATTGATAGAAAACTCATATGTAAGGTATGCTCATTGTTTTTCTCACCAGTTTCAGTTGGTTGTTGTTTCAGTTGCTAATGCTAATCGATTTGTGTGCGAATTTTTTAATTATCTTGGTACGATTGTGAATTTATCTAGAGCTTCATGTAAAAGAAAAGACATGCTTCTTGATTTAGAGCATGCTATAATTTTAGAGGCATTTAAGAATGGGGATATTAAGAGTGGAAGAGGAAAAATTAAGAGACTAATTTAAGAAGACCGGGGGATAGTCATTGGGGATCACACTACTCTACTATTATTTGTTTCATGATTATGTTGTCTTCTATTTTGAAGATATTTGAACATATGCACGATGATGGTGGCAAAGATGTTAGTAAATCTTCAGTGATGGGTTTGATTGAGATTATGAAGAATTATAAATTTGTTTTTGCGATGCTTTTGATTAAGCATTTGTTGGGAGTTATAGATGTTTTGTCCCTTGCTTTGGAACAAAAGAATCAAAATATTGTGTTGGTTGTGAGTTTGATGAATACAATGAAGTGTGAGGTTCAATAATTTATAGAAAATGGTTGGGATGAGTTGTTGAATAAAGTCAACACATAGTGTGATAATCATGAGATCTCGGTAGATATTATGGAAGATGAACATAGAATTCGTGGTCGTTCAAAATGAAGTGGAGAAATAATGACCAATTATAATTACTATCTTGTTGATGTTTTTCTCCAGGTATTACTTTTTTCATACTTTATTTGATTTGAGTTTTTTTCATTGCTAGATGCTAACCTTTTATTATTTGAATATTAGGTTGTTATAGGATGATTCAAGAAATTAATAATCAATTTTCAAAAGCAAGAATGGAGTTACTCACTTGTACTGCATGACTTGATCCAAGAGATTCATTTTCGGAGTTTGATATTGGTAAGTTAGTTCGTATTGTTGAACTATATGCAAGTGACTTTTCTGAAGGTGATTGTGCCCGACTTAAACAACGACTTGTTACTTTCATTGTGAATGTAAAACTTGATCACGAATTTTTTACAATTGAGAACTTCGAAAGTCTTGCTCAAAAAATGGTTCAAACAACCACACATACATCTTTTCCACTGGTATATCATCATATTGAGTTAGCATTAGTTCTACTAGTTGCAACTGCTTCTGTTGAATGTGTTTTTTTTTCATTCATGAAGATATTCAAGGCTGATTTATGCAACAGAATAGAAGAATAATGGATGAATGATTTATTAAAATATATATTGAGAAAAAGATTTTTGTTAGATCGATAATGAACTGATTTTGCAACGTTATCATCATATGCAAACTCGTAGGATTCATTTGTCTCTGCTTGTTAGTGGTTCTACTTCTAGTATTTTGAGTATTACAAAGTCATTTTTAAAAGTTATATGACGTACTTGTAAAAATCTAACGTTATGTATTCATCTTATTATGTAAGCGTTGTTCATTGAAATATTTTTGTATTAAGCGTTCAATTTTTTGTCTTTGTTATTAACCACCCCCTCCCCCAATAAATAATGTTCTGGTTCCACCACTGGTTATCAGTCCATCCGGTTTGGATCAGAAAAATTCGATCTTGGAATGGACCGGAACATGGAATATTAAAACAGACCAGACCAAAATTTTATATATTTGGTTTGGACTTTATATTTCGATCTGGTTCGGTCCATTTTATTAGTCCAGACCGGTTCATGAACATCCCTACTTTTCACTCAATTTTTCATTGAGAGTATTATAATTGTTTTTATATCGGTCTGGCCAAATTCAATATGATTTTAAAACTGCATTTATCTGTAGATTTTACCAAAAATTCACCCAGTTTTGATTTAAACAAAAGGGGAAATTAAATGGTCCAGCCCATTCGGAAGAAAAAAGATGTGAAACCCCAACATCACACCCAACCTTGGTGTATGGCAATGTGTCACACCCCTATTGTTGAAATTACATAATATTAAATTTGATCTAATTATTTATTTTATGTATGCAAAATGATTTCATATTACTTTTATTAAAAATGTAATAAAATTAATTGTAATAAACTGTATTTTTAATTCCATATAAATGAAAATTATTTTTGTCATAGTGTAATGTATAACTCAATATTTCTCTTTTCTTTATTGAAAAAGTTTCTCTACATTTTGTAATTAGTGCCAATATTTTCTCACTAGGATTATCACAAATAATATTTTCATATTTTTTAAATTTTGTGTGTGTCATTTAGGTAAATTTTAACGTTATCAATATTAAACATACTTAAAATTAACTTTTAAAATGGCTTTCTCTCTTCTAGGTACGATTTCACACTCACTGCGTGAGAAATTTAATCTGATAGAATCATTCCATTTTCTCTGGTGCTACTGCCATGAGGAAATCGAGGGTAAGAAAAGACAATTGCAGAGAGTAGCTATGAAGAGGAAAAAGGGAAATGAGAGAAAAAAATGGGGGGAAATTGGGGAAAGATTTTGAGCTAAGATCTGTGTTGAAAGAAGAAGTTGAGGAGGGAATTATTGAAGATCTAAAGCCAAAGGAAGTGGTAGTGAACACACCCAGGGAAATGGGTAGTGAATATTTAAAGGAGAAAATTGATAGATCTATGATGATGAAAACAGAAGCTGGCTTGAAGAAGATGGATGATTCAGGAAAAAATGAAGGTAGTGAAGGAACAAATGGTGCAACTAAGAAACTGAGCTGGACAGATAGTGTTAAGGAAGGAAATCGACAGATCAAGCAGTAGGCTAAGCTTTTTGAGGATCGCACCAAGGATGAGGTAAAGTACTATCCCCCTAATGAAATTGAAGGTGTTAAAATGGGTAGTATCCCAATAGAGGAGGTGGAAGATAATATGAAACAATGGGAATTAATTGTTATTTGTAGATTTCTGGATAGTTTTCCCCCATTCAAGGTTGTTGAGGGCTTTTTTTTCCAGAATATAAAAGGAATGGAATTCAAAGAATTTGGAGAGTTAGAAATGGAGTATTCATGGTGAAGTTTAAACTTAAGGAGTAGAGGGATGAGGCTGTAGAAACCAGAATGATTATGTTTGATAATAAACACGTGGTGATTACAGAGTGGACTAAAAACATTGAAGTAGAAAATCCAGAATCAGTACTTGTATGGATACAAATTCTAAACTTGCCAATGGTGTATTGGAAACCAAAAATCTTGAGCAAAATTGTTAGTGTAATTGGAACTCCCCTTAAAGTGGATAAATCAACAAAATAGATGGAAGCTAAGCTATGCAAGGTTACAGGTGGAGGTTAAAATCAGTGATAAGGTTCCTAAAAGCATCGCATATATTGATGAGAATGAAACAGTGCAGCATCAGGATATCAAATTTGAATTGTTGCCAGTTTGTTGGGCTAAATGTACTTTGTTTGGACACTTGATTGAACAATGTAAGAAAGAGGTGGAGAAACCTTTCAGTATCAAACAAGTGGTCAGGAAAGTCTCTGTGCCAAAAACTGGAAAAGAGAAAGACTTAGAGATTGATGGGAAAAAAAGAAGGTAAAACTGAGGAGGTGGATGGGGGAAACTGAGGAAGATGCCAATCAGGAAGGAAAATGATGAATTACATGTAAGTACTATGAGAATATATATAATGGTGAATGACAAACTGAAGGAGGTTGGGGAATGTAGTACCTCAAATTATGAATTATTGGAGGAACCACTTGATGATGATGAATGACAGTACACTAGTATGAAACATTAAAGGTGTAAATAGTAGAGAAAACCAAAAAAAGGCAGAGATTTTATTCTAAAAACTAGGGTGAGTTTTATAGCTTTGTTAGAAACAAAAGTTTAAAAGGAAGAGGAAGAAGGGGTCTGGAGGAATTTGGGGATGAATTGGAGGCTGGAAACTAATGGAGAATATACCAGGGGGGAGAATATGTTTGGGATGGAGAGAGGATATATTTCAGGTGACGGAAGTTTATAAACATGAACATTGTGGATGCAAAAATCAAACTGGTTGGTAGCAGGAAAGAGTATTTTATAACTATAGTGTATGGACTGAATGATATGTTGGGAATGAGCGAACTATGGATACAACTGGAGATTTTAGAAGTTGGAAGAGATAGTCCGTGGATTATAGTATGAGATTACAATGCTTCACTGGATTTGGAGGATAGAATAGGGGGGAATTCAGTAACAATATCATAAATAGAATATTTTTATGAAGTGGTTTTAAAATTGGAACTGTTGGAGATGAAAACATTTGGGCCAAAGTTCACATGGGTCAACAAAAGGAAAACAGGTGAAAGGGTGATGAGTAAAATATACAGAACTCTGGTTAATAAAAAAATGGGTGTAGGAATTCATGGTGAGGAAGGAGGGGAATGTAGTTATCAAAAATGTGCAATGTAGTTATCAATGGAGTATCTATTCAAATTTCTCTTATAGTCAGGGTGAGGACGGAGGGGGAAAGATGGATAAGCCCTTTAACATTTTCAATATATGGAGCAAAGAAGATCAGTTCAAAGAAATTGTGAAGGTGATATGGCAAAAGAAAGTGGGGGGAAGCATGAAAGATTTATGGAAGAATTTGAAAAGATTGGAAGTTCCTCTTTCAGAGCTGAACAGGAAAAATTTCTCTGAAATAGAGAAAAGAGCAGCAATAATAAGACAGGAGTGGTGCATGGCTAGTGAAGACTTATATAGAAGTCCTGAAAATGTGTTTAAACAGATAGGTTGAACAGAAGAAAATGAAACAGGTAAAGAAGATGGAAGAGGCTGAATATCACTATCTGAAGCAGGTGGCAAAAATACAATGGAAAAGGGAAGGAGACAGACCAACTAGGATTTTCTATGCTAAGTTGAAGAGACAATATCAAAATCAGATAATCAAATTAAAAATTGGGGATAAATAATTGGAAGGAAGGGAGTTAGAAGAGCATATGGTTTCTGTGTACAGAAAGCAACTGGGAGAAGAAAGAATGTGAAAGTAGTACTACAAATAGATGCAAAAGTTGGAGGGGAGGTTTTATCAGTGAAGCAACAAATGAAAAATGAATGAAGAAGGGACTGATAAAGAAATCCTAAAAGCACTGAAGGGGATAAAGTCAAGCAAGAGTCCAGGATATGATGGATACGGTAGCAAATTTTTCAAGGAAACCTGGGAGACTATTGGAGGAGACTTTATAGGAGCTATTAAAAGTTTCTTTGCAGGGGAAATTATGCCAAATGAATTTAATAGAGCTTTGATAGCACTCATTCCAAAAATAGCTCAACCTCAAACGCAAGTGACTTAAGACTAATCTCTTGTTATTTTGCAGTGTATAAGATGGTTACTAAAATTGTATGTGCAAGATTAGGGGAGGTTTTACCTAACTTGATAAATCTTAATCAATCAGCCTTTGTGAGGGGTAGGAATATTGCACATATTATTTGTTTGGCTTAGGAACTTATACATAAGTATAAACCGGGGGGTTTAAAATCTAGCAGTAATATTAAGGTGGATATAAGGAAGGCATTTGATACCATAAACTGGAGTTTTATGTTTGAATGGCTAAACAAGCTGAAATTTCCTTCTTTATGTAAATCTTGGATACAGAGATATGGTGAATCCTTAAACTTATGTCTGTCTTTTAATGGAGCTTACACCGAAGCTTTTCAGTGAAGATTTGAAGTAAAGCAGGGAGATCCCTTGTCTTCATTTCTGTTTGTAATTGGAATGGAATTTCTAACAATGCTTTTAATTAGAAGGTTAAAGGAAGGAAAGATAGGATATCATCAGAGAAGCAGGAGAGTGGGAGAGTGGGAGTTCATAGCTTACTCTTTGCAGATGATCTGCTTATATTCCGTAAAGCAAGTAGAAAATCAATGGAAGGGATTAAGGAGGCTTTGAAGGAGTTCCAGGATTTTTCAGGTTTGGCACTGAATGAACTGAAATCACCAGTTTATTTTTCAACAATTGAGGAGGAGGATATTGCTGATTTGATTGGAATCCTGGGAATTCTAAGAGAGGAGTTTCCTATGAAATATTTAGAAATGTCATTATAAACCTTCAGATGGGATAAAAAGTCTTGTAAAGTGTTGATTGAAAGGATATGCAGGAGACTGAATTCATAGGATTCTAAAAAAAATTATACGGTAGAGCTCAACTTATAAACACAGTGCTACTAAGTATTTCAAGGTTTTGGTCAGGAGTTTTAAACTGCCTAAAAAATACATGAAGAGATAGTGAAGAAATGCAGGGCTTTCCTTTGGAACAAAAAACCTAAGGAAAGATATTTTACACCTACCTCTTGGGATGCTTTATGTTGGAACAAAAAGTTGGGGGGAATGGGATTCAGAGATCCATCTTTATGGAATCTAGCATCTTTGTGTAAACATTTATGGTGTATTCATGAAAAGAATGACTTGTTATGCATGAGGTGGATTCAAGCATACTGTCTTAAAGGGAAGAATATTGATCCATATCCGCCACAAGATGCATAGAGCTGGATTTGGAAGGTTTTGAACAGATTAAAAGACAGAATGAAGGGTCAGATGAGTAAATGTGTTGTCAAGAGAAGATTTAGTATATATGCAGCTTATAATATTTTGAAGGGTGGAGGAAGAAAGGATCCAATGGCAAAACTGATCTAGAATTCAAAGTTACTTCCAAAACATGGATTCTTTATGTGGATGTTACTAAAGAGTAGATTGGCCATTGTTGATAGATTAAGCAGCTTTAATATAACTGATGCTAATCAATTTCGTGTTTTGTGTGAAGGAAATGAGGAAACTGTTGTGCATTTGTTTACTCGGTGCATCTTTGCAATTAAAATAGTAAGGGAGCCAGCTTGCCTAGAGTTGTTGATCTGAGAGAATTGAGAAAGGTTTTGATGGTAAATCTGGTAGGGGGGAAAACAGGAGATTCAAATCGTATGTTGTTGCCTTATAATACTTATTGGAGGAGAGGAATGCCAAATTGTTCCAGAATAGGAAAACAAAGGTGGTGGAGTAGCTAAGGAAAATACAGGGGGGAAGAAGATACCTGATCATGAACTGAAAGAGATTTGCTTGGTTTTGGCTTTAGATATTGGGCTTATAAAGCTTTATCATCGGCTACTTAAAGACATTTACAAAACATTTGGCCCAAAACAGTAGCTTATAGTGATAAAGATAGCCTAATTGAAAAGAGTCTGTCTCCTGCGAGACCGTCTCATGGTGAGACCAAGGACGGAATTGATAATATGGAAGCATAAAATAGGAGTAAGGTAAATTCTGGTGGTGCAAAATAATAGAAAATCCATTTCTCCGGCAAACCCTAGTCGTCGTCATTCCTTGCCTTGCCATTGTAGTTGATTTCATCTCCTCATCATCGCATCGCCCTCATGTTGTCTCGTCTTCACTTTGAGTTTGAATACGCTAAGAAACAGATACGAAGAGATTGGAAATTTCCCCATCGGCTGGCAAATCTATGAAACAATTAGAGTTCCTCGCTAGATGGTAACACGTTAGAATTGGAGTCATGGTCAGAAATCATCGTCGTAGTTGAAAATTTCTATTTTGACCTCTGAATTGTTACTCTCTGTCGTCATTGAAAACTCAATTGCGTCATCAGTAGCGAAAGCATTGTCATTATTGGGGCAATTCTGGAAGGGGTTGGGGCTAGAGTTCACCGGCGATGAAGCTCATCTTTAGGATCGGTTTCAGCACGAGTCCTAAGGGTGCTTATTGAGTCGAGCATCTCGTGAGCAACTCGCACTCGACTCGGTCAAAGCTCGGTCAAAGCTCGACTCGAT
>JAULKK010142317.1:0-27001 GCA_032355705.1 Rubia peregrina | reverse complement strand
ACAAAGCCCAAGCATAATCATTGAAAGTAAAGACTGAAAAGATGAAGATAAAATGAAGAACTAGGGTTTCTGGGAGATATTTTCAGCCACGAGAAAGTTAGAAGTGAGGATAAGATAGGAGATATTTATAGTGCAAGTCTTGGTCAAGAAAAAGTAAAAAATGTAACAGATGTGTGCGGCGGCGCACCCGGGCGTGTGGGCTGAATTTTTTTCTTCCGAGGGTGGATTTCCCCCCTTGTTTTGGGTGTGTGGGGTTGTGGCTTAATGTGCGCGCCACTCGCCCATCGATCCATCTTTTCTTAAATTTCTTTACGTTGGTACGGATGAACCGCTGATCCGACTTTAGTGTTCTTGCAGTCTATTTTATAGCACTCGAGAAGGAGAATCCTTGGAGGCTGATTCTTCTTGGATAATTCTAAGAACTTGGTCCAAACTTCCGGGTCACAATTCATCTGCTTCTTTGTTTTCCTTATTTGACCCTTCTATCTTCTACCACGTTTTGATTTGTGGCCTTAAATCTTCTACCATACTTACAAATGGACTTATCGAAACCACTCCGAAGTGCTTACGAGCAATCTACAAATTAATCTCACAAAAAAGAATCTAGATGCGCGTAAGGACCAAAAATCTAATGTACAAAATGAAGGATTTGGATATGAAAACCAAAAACAGTCATCTAAACCTCTTATGATGTAATCCTACCTAAATATAACAATCTTCCAACACAAAGATAACAAAACAGATGTTAAATTTTTAGGAAAATACGTGCATTTGAAATGTCATCAAATCCCCAATACTTAAACCTTTACTCGTCCTCGAGTAAACAAGAACAAGCAAATACCTAAGCGTAAAATAACATGCAAAGGTTTTCCCAAAATACCCAACATCTTATTCCTAAACTACCCAAGCCCCCAAGACATAAGAATCTCTCACACTCTCACATACAAAAGCCTATGATAATCTAGACAACCATCATACCAATCAATAGTGAAGTACAAAATAAAGTGTAAAACTAAGAGAAGCATATAATGTTTCAATTTCTCTCATTTTACCTAGGAATCCTCTCAGGTTTTCATCCTAGCTTCACACTATTTTATTGCTCATCCTCACCTTTTTCCACAACATTTTGCCTCTCATTTTTGCATAGGTTACCATTTTGGGATTTCAACCTATCCGGGCCTCCCAATTTGCCTAAGTTTTCCTCTCGGGTTTTCAACTTAGCAGGATTTTTTTAAAGAAAACAAATCAAAGTAGAGCATATGCACACTATAATACAATACAATGAGATGTGTTTCTCTCCCCCAAACTTGAAACACGCATTGTCCTCAATGTGAAGAAAATGACAAGATAAAGAAATAAGGGAGAAAGAAAAAACTCACAACTAAGACCTTCAAGTTCCTTCCCAGTGATAGCAATGCTCACTCGTAAATGAATGTTATAGCCAAATTGAAGCGTATAAATTGAATTCCTAAGTGGAAGAGGTGGTGCAGCTCCATAGGGTGGCTTTAGGAAAAATTGAAATATTAGAGGAAACTTTATCGTAGAAAGACACCGCTGCTGTTGAACATCCCTCAATGATTGAGTTCGTTCTTATATAAAATCCTTAAATTTCTGGAGAAGTCAAATCCGCAGAGCTAAAAATCAAGGAATTAAAGGAGAAATTTACTCTCTACGATGTAAGCCTTCAAGCTAATTACTTATACCATGGTGTCGTCAATCCAAAACTTATGGATAATTAAATTCTACGTCTGAACCTCAAGAACTGATAGCAAGTTTCCATCAACAAAAAACCTTTTTAAAGATCCAAACTAGCTGGTTATGCGATGCCCTATTTCTCGGTAATCCAGCTCGGCAAGATTGCAACTTTCCACAACCTCGAGAGTATCACCCCGTTATGCCTTTTGATTTCCAATCTTTTGACAACCTTTTAGAGGAAGGATGTTCGCCATTATGCCACAATTTTAACTCCTCTTTGAGTTGATGGTTCTCCCTTTGTAGAAAGGTCTTCTCCTCATTACATCTATCAAGATCTTGTATTGCCTTTTTTAGGTGCTTGCTGGTTTCATACAACTCCATTCGGGTATTAGAAAGTTCCTTATTAGAAAGTTACTTGTAAACGCATTCAAGTTGTCTCACCACTTATTTACCCTGCAAGGATAAGGAGCCAGATAAAGGAAGAAACAATCAGTAAGAAGAACATTTTTTCATGAAGAAGAAAATTTACAGAAGGGGGCCCAAGACAGACAAATATTACATTCTATTCCCTAACCTATTGGCATCCTCATTGGTAGTAGTTTTAACCTGGGTATCCACATCCCACTTCTCTACAACTGGTTGTTGAGTGACACTAGTGGCCACCATCTTGGGGAAGAGACCTCAAACCTCTTTTGCTGTGTGAAAGCCTCCGCTTGACTTCTAGAAATTCAGGAAGGTGAAACTCTAGCCACCTCTCTTGACTGCTTCATCCCATTTTGCATCTAGAATCTCCACAAGGTTAGGATTGATGAAAGATTCTAAGAATTTGGCATCCTCCTTAGACAAGCACGGAGTTAGCCTTGGCTTCAATTCTTTCTCAATTAGAAAGCTCCAGCTTCTTGAATGATTTGAGGACCTCGACCAAGAAATTGAATAGTTTTGTGCAATTCATCAGCTTCTCCTTGAAGGTCTTGAGCAGAAGAGCTTGAGCCTTGGGATCTTCAGTCTCCTTTACCATTTGATCGAGGACTTTTCTGTCAAGGGTGGCCTTACCATTGTAAGCCTCACCATTGTAAGCCTCAAACTCAAGAATCTTCTTTTTTGAGGCCACGAGTGCCTCTATAAGCTTAGAGTTTTCAATGTCTTTTTGTTTAATCCTCCTGTATAGTTGACTGTGATTAGAATCCAACACTTGAAAGAGGGAAGACAAACTCTGGGTTACTTGACCAAGGTGTTGAGGAACCTAAAATTATAACAAAACATTCATAAAATTAGTAGAAAAGATAAAAAGTTCAGTAGCTTGGAAAATACAGAGTCACAAATATTAAAAAAGGAAAGAGAAAAGGAGAAATTAACCTGATAATTGCTGGCAAAGGTGTCGAGGACCTTCAAATTGAAAATGGGAACACTCAGGAAAACTGTTAAAGTGTTCGATGAGGGAGTCTGTTGGTTAGCTTACTGAGGGAAAGATGGAACTTGGCCACTATTATCGTCCACCTTTTGGCGCTGATTCTTCCTTGAAAAAGAAATGTTTACACCCGACCTATTGTCCTTGGTGCTCTTTTAAACATCTCTCCAAGGATTGGTGGATGTATGGTTCGAGGGGGTAGAAGGGCTACAAGGCTAGAGCTAAACTGATACCCATTGTGAAAAGAAAGAAAATAAGTTTAGAAATAAGAAGCAATAGAAGAAAGAAATGAAGTAACAAAATTTATTAACACCTTCGAGGACTTCTGAGGGTCTAAAATCACTAGGAGAGATCTCGAGAAGGGACTACTGAGGTGGGTTCTCGAGGACTCTTTTTTGCTTCTTTCTTTTTTGACAATTGTCCTCGAGAGGGGGATCTTGTGGATTGAACAGTACTTTACTTTTTCATAACTTCTTATACAAGTACTCTTCATAAACCTTGGGTGACCAGATGAAAGCACCGATAGTCTTATCATAAATTTAAAAAAATTACTATAATCCAGAGATAAGGCTAGAAGGCATCTACTATATATCATCCTCGAGATGACTAGGGTAAGATTACTTTCCCCTTTTCGAGGACTCGACCTTTACATCTGAATTTCATTGAGTAACCTTGTATCTCATGCATTCGAAGGTAAACCCCTTTATCTAGCTCTTTCACCGACCCTAATGTGAAGGAAAAATGAAAACATTCTAATTATGTTTCCTTCCAACGAATGTGATAATGTTCTCTACAGACTTACCCTTATAAGACACACTGTATAACGAAGAAACTAATACTTTGTCTTGATCCCAAGTTCGTAACACCTTGTCAGGAAATCATGATAACCACTAGAACGTTGGGAATCATTTGCGCTGATGAGACGTCAAATGCATGTATATTCTGAAGCATTTAACATCTCTTTTGTTATTTTTTGTTGAAATAATTCTAGATTTAGGTAGGCTTACATCATAAGAGTTTTAGATGACCATTTTCTATTTTCATATCTAAATCCTTCATTTTGTACCCTATTTTTAGTAAAATGAATTTTTGGCCTTTACGAGCATCTAGATTCCTTTTTGTGAGATTAATTTGTAGATTTCATGTAAGAACTTAGGAGTAGTTTATTGAAGGCCATTCACAAGGATGGTAGAAGATTAAAGGCCATGCCTCAAAATGTGATAGAAGATAGAAAGGCCGAAGAAGGAAAACAAAAAAAGGATGAATTGTGACCCGGAAGTTCTTAGAATGATCCAAGAAGAATAAGCCTCTAAGGGTGGTAACATTGGATTCTTCTTCTCAGTTGCTTTAAAAAAAAGACTACAAGAACTCCAAAATCATATCAGTGGTTCACTCGTACCAATGCAAAGAAGTTGAAGAAAAGAGAAACCAATGGGTGCACGGCCCGCACACTTAGACGCACACACACATGCCCAAAAGGAGGGGAAAATCAGTCCTGTGAAGTAAAACGTGCAGCCCGCACGCTCGGGTGAGCAGCCATGCACCTCTACTACTTTTTTGACTTTTTCTTGACCAAAACTTGTACTATAAATATCTCCTATCTTATCTTCACTTCTAACTTTTTTGTGGCATAAAATACTCTCTCAAAAACCCTAGTTCTTCATTTTCCCCATATTTTCAATCTTTACTTTCTATGATTATGCTTGGGGTTTGTAGTATAACTTATATTTGCTAAACTCAACACTTGGGAGCAATTGATTGAAGCTTCAAACCCATGTAGTGAGAACCTATACTTTTGAATTCTCATGGTGATGGGATTCAAACCTTCACCATATGGATAACATTAGGGTCGTGTCGATGAGCTTAAACATACAGAACTTCTTGGGAAGCAACCCGAGCTTTTAAGTTTAACTAGTGTTTTTATTTTCCTGAAATTTCTTTTCACTCAACCATGTCCCAAAAACCTTACCCAAAACCACAAACATGCCACCACAATCCACCACCAAAAACTCCATCGAAACTACTATCTTAGAGTACTACTAGTTGTTTCTTTTTGTAGGTGTTGGTAGAGACTTTCATAGTTGCGGATTTGTAGTGGATGGATCGAGGTTACATATTGGATGGAGTTCGAGAACATGAAGGACCTCAACTTCAAAGAAATCAGGAGCTAAGAAAGGTTACAAGAGATGTGAATCTTCTAGTAATGCTACTAAACAATCCTCAGAGAAACTTTGTAGAGATGAGGGTCTTCAGATAAAGGATTTAGAGAATGACCCCTCATCTAAGCGTTTCCGATTAAAGATAACGATATATATGTCCAAATATGAAAAACCTTGAACGTGTGGCTGACATTAAGATGGAAGAATTGAAAAACAAGTAGTAGGGATGGGGGAGTTGGCCCCCTAAATCAAGAAAATGAGTCCTCGTACTGTAACTGTGCTTGTTTTCAAAGCCTTCATGTTGTAATTGTGTTTGTAACTTTTACACATAATTAAATGTCTTGAGTGTACCTTATAGTGTAAATTTTATTGTTTCTATATACTTAAAACTTAATATGCAAAATTCAAGTAAATTGTGAATGCTAGCATATAATAGGTTGCTTATCAGTAAGGAACTTTAATTTATTGGCCTGTTAAGACTGAATGGAATCGATTAGAAAGAGGAATCGAATAGATCAGATTACTTATCAATGAAAATATTAATGGAATGGGTTATCAAGCCTGAATAGAATTCAGTAGCTTATTGACATTCTCTACCAATTATATCATTCAACATACACATTAAAATTATATCCCGTGTGCCGCTTATCAGCATATCACTCAATCATCAGCTGCAACGCATTTCACACAAAGCTAGAATTATTACAAGGGGTTCCGCTTATCAGCATATCACTTGTATATTCGAGAGTGCCACTTATCAGTATATCACTCATGTCTTTGAGAGTGCCGCTTATCAGCATATCACTCATGTTTTCGAAGCTAATAGTATTTTCTCAAGTTGGTGATGTTCCATCTCCCGGGCATCCAAACTCCATCTATATTTTTGAGGTCATAGCTACCTCTTGGATATGTTTCCAACACTTTATAAGGTCGTTCCCATTTAGCAGCTAATTTTCCTTCAGGTTCGCGCCGCATCTTCTCATTTTTTTCTCATCACCAAGTCTCCCGGGTTAAATTGTACCCTCTTGACTCTTCTCTCATGGTAACACTTAACCTCTCTTTGACCCTAGCTTCTTGTAGGGAGGCCAAATCTCACTTTCCGACACTATATCAAGGTCCAAATAATTATTTTCCTCATGAACCATCTCTTGTGTTGTCGCCATCAACCTCGGACTTGGAATTCCAATTTTTGCAGGAATCACTGCTTCTGAGCCATCGACTAAGCTGTATAACATCTCACTAGTGACAGAAGACTCAACTGTCTGACATGCTTATAAAACATTAGGTATCTCACATATTTAGTTTCCTTCAGCCATCTCATACTTAGCTCTGATACCCTTTATCATCATTCGTTTGGTTACTTCTATCTGACCATTGGCTTGGGGATGATATACTGCCATCACCTTTGGCCGAATCTTGTACTCATGACACAACGTTTTGAATGGATCTTGGCCAAACTCCATCCCATTATCAATGATTATTGTCATTGGGATGCCAAAGCGGCATATAATGTTCATTCAAAAAAAATGCAATGACTGACTTCCCTTTTATGTTTGTCAAAGGCTCTGCTTCAACCCAATTTGTAAAATAATCAACATCCACTATAAGATACTTGAACTTCCCCGAGGCTTCAAGAAAAGGTCCCACTTTATCGAAAGGCCAAAAACTGTGAATGTTTGTCATTTTCTCTTGCGGAATGCGAATTACGGTAGAATGCTTCTGACATTGTTGACAAGCCTGTATGTACCTATTACATAATCAAACGTCCTTGGCCAATAATATTCTACTCGAATAGGCCTTCTTGCCATTGATCGTGCCCCTTAGTGACTACCACATATACCTTCATTAACTTCCCTGATCAATTAGCCCACATTATGAAGGGTGACGCACCAAAGCAATGGTTAAAAAGGTCTCATTTGATATGGAATTCCATCTTGCAGCACATATCTATGGGCCTTTATTCCTATTTTTCTAGCTTCGACTGCATTTTCTGATAAAACTCCCTCTCGAATGTAATTCACTATAGCGGTCATCTAATTTTCCTCATCTTCGATAACCATCACTATTTGTTTCTCAAAGCTTTGCATGTTCAGGGTTTCATGAGTAGCTTCCATTGAGACTGAACTCCCAATTTTGTGGAAGCTAGCATTCTTAGGGCATGTGCTTTGTGGATTTCCAACCTTGGTACCTGATTAAGGGTATACTTTCAAAAGTCGTCTAACTACCTCTAAGTACCTCTGTAGATTGCGTTCCCTGACTTCGTACTCCTCATTCACTTGCTTAACAACTATCCGAGAATCACTGTAAACTTCCAGATATTCCACTTTCAGTTCCTTAGCAAATTGCAACCCAGTTATTAGGGCTTCATACTCGGGCTCATTATTCGTAACCTTAAACGCAAAGTGTAATGCGTGTGGATATTCATTTACATCAAGACTGGTGAGCAGTACCCAACCTGCTTCCATTCGTATGTGAAGAACCATCTACATAAAAATTTCAAACCACTTTCTTTCGAGTTACCGACTTTCGAATTTCTCCTTCAAATTCAATTGGCTCCGAGGTCTCCACTAAAATATGTGCAAGTGCTAGACCCTTGATCGCCGTCTGATATAATATTTGATATCACGTTCTCCGAAATATATAGCCCATTTCATCATTCTCCTTGAAGCCTCTGGATTTAATATGATATGTCTAATCGGGTAGTTAGTAAGTAGTATTATTGTATGCTCTTGAAAGTAAGGACGTAACCTTCATGTTGCATGCACTAGAGCCAAGATCAACCTCTCGAGAGCCCTATACCTTGTCTCCATGTCTTGCAATGCTCAACTCACAAAGTAGATGGGATGATTCCGTCCTTCCTTCTCCTTGACAAACACCTCAATAATTGCGAGAGACGGAGCAAAAATCTACAGAAACAACATCTCAACCTTCTGAAGCTTTATAAGGGTGGAAAGCACTCTCAGATGCTCTTTCAACTTCTTAAAGCTTCTTCACAGCTCTCCATCAACTCAAATTTCTTTTCCCTTCTTGGAAAATCAAAAAAGGGTAGTTGTGTCTAAGCCACTCCAAGAAGAATCTACTCAAAGCTGCTAAGAACCCTGCAAGTTTTTGCACCTCCTTCAACGTTCGTAGCCTTCTCATTCTTATGAAAGCCTTAAATTTCTCTAGGTTGACATCGATACCACTATCTGATACCATGAACCGAAGAAATTTTTGAGCCCCCACACCAAGAACACATTTTTCCGGGTTTAACTTTAAGTTTGCCTCTCGAATCCTCTCAAAGGTCTCCTCCAAGTCTGCCAAGAATTCCTCGTAGCTCCTACTCTTCACAATTATATCATCAATATAAATATTTATATTCTGTTCAACCAGTCCCTTGAAGAACTTATCCACTAACCGTTGATTAGTCACTCCAGCAATTTTGAGCCCAAACGGAATCTTCTTGAAGAAATAAGGGCCTACATCGGTAATAAATGAGGTATTTTCCTTGTCTTCCTTTGCGATTTGTATCTGTTGATACCTTTTGTGGGCGTCAAAGAAAGCCAAAACCTGATATCCAGTACTAGAATCCACCATCTTATCAATTGGTGGGAAGAGGTAAATATCCTTGGGGCAACATCTATTCATATCAGTAAAATATATGCACATTCACCAAGAACTATCTTGTTTTGGCATCGTAATTGGATTGGTCAACCACTCCGGGTAAAATACCTCCTCGATGACATCTGCTTTTAACAACCTCTCAACCTCTTCCTTGATAGCTTCAACCCTTTCTGGAGAAAATATCTTTCTTTTCGGCTTGACCGTCTTAATGGAGGTATCAATATTTAATTTATGTACTGCCAAGTTTGAGGGTAATCCTGGAGGTAAGAAGTACTCCAAGAAAATAAATCACCATATTTCTCTAACAGTTTGTTCAATCATCCCTTAATCTCCTTAGGCATCAATTTTCCAACAGCCATTGTTCCAACACCTCGAATGGGCACTTGTACTGTATCCGCTGGGCCAACCTCCCCATGCATTGATTCAATAAGATTGAAACTTCTAGCCATAGTTTGATCCTTTCGAATCGAAGCTATCCTCCTATCAGTTGGAAACTTCATCATTAAATGATAAGGCGACCGTACTACCCGAGCCTGACACATCCATGGCCGTCCAAGAATCACATTATAGGGTGAGTAAACATCAATGACCATAAAGTTATAATCTATCATCACTTTCTTATCACCATAAGATACTCGAATGATAAATTTATTTCTCCCAAAGGAAATAAAGGGTTCCCTGTGAAACCGGATAAGGGTGAAGTTGACATCTTCAAATTAACACGCCTAATGTCTAGTTGATCAAACTAGTCAACAAACATTAATTCCACTACACTTTCATTATCAATAGAAGCCCTTTTCACTAAGGAGTTCCAAATCACCACCAATACCACCGTGGGATCTGTATGCAAAGTTTAATTTGGAACTATATCAGTCTCCGAAAATGTCACTGTCTCATCTGGCTGAAACCTTTTGTGGAGCGGTTCTCCTGCAGGAACCATTTATGCTTCTGCCTCCATGACAGTATTTGAGGACCTCTTTTTGACGATCATCACATTGATCACTACACAAATTAGTGGATTGACGCCATTTCTATTTTCCTGAATGCCCACGCATTGTTCCTATGATCTTTCTTCTCTTCCTTCCTCTCATGTATCTCAAATACCCTAATATCAAGGTCCCCTCTCTCTCCTCTACCTCCATTATTCTAATATTTCCTCTTGTAGGGATATTATTCCATACGATCATTTTTGGGCCTTGGGGGTCCTACATATTTATTTTGGGGCTCGCGACCTTCAAAATCGTTCATGCCATGACCATTGTCTCTATGATGATCCCAATACATATTTGTTTCCCTTCTCTCCCTCACTGTTTCAGCATACTTTTCATAGGTGGAGGTGGCTGAAATATCTCTCTATATATGCTCAGAATCCGTGCAGGAGATCTTCCCATAGACATTGACAACATATGTGTATACCTCTCAAAGTTAGGCTTAGTCACTTCCATCGGCTTCTTCCCTTGTGGGTTACCATTTTTTCTTGGGTTTTCCACCAGACTTTCCCTCTTCTTTTTAGTGGCTTCTTCAACACTTGAATACTGCTCCACTACTTCTTGAATATTTTGTAACGTTCGAGGAGGATTTGTACTCAACTTTTTATATAGCTCCAAGTCCTGCATCACCAACTAGTATTCCTGAATTACCTCATTCTCTGTAGTATCCACTGCCCCCAAGCTTTCATCCACATATCAGTGACAAAAGGCTTCCATACTCTCTACCAAGTTTTTCTTAGTCTGATAAAGCTCTAACAAAGCCTTTGTAAATTTCTCATTCTGGTAACTTGTTAAACCACTCATGTGCTTTCGCTCGAAGGTAACATCCGAGCTATTTTCAAATCCCTCAAGTTTAGCAGACTTACGAACGTCTGAATGAACTCTGAAGGATCAGATTCACCACTATAAGTAGGAAGTCCTTTCGGTAGGTTTACATCCACAGACCATCGAACCCCTGTTATCACCAAACCAAAAGGTGATCCAGCTACTTGGCATATGGGCTAATCAACCTGTATAACTCCATTTTTAATGAAACTCCGGCATCCGTAGTCAATCTTACTGCCACCCAGTTGGATTCAACCATCGTTCATTTCCCTCAAACTATATCAGGTACACAACCTAAGTACCTATGTACCAAGAATTTAGCCAAGGTTACATAACCCCTGGACGAATTAATAATTGCACATAGAGATTGATAGGCCCTTGATTGGCCGTCATATTCTGTAACCTTGTATTACTAAATCCTTAGATCCCTATAGAATTTATCATTCCAGACCCTGCCTCTTTCCCTGGGAGAGTAACTGTCGAGGTTATCGGGGATAAATGAGGCATCATCGAATACACCATCCCCTGTGAGTAATCTGTGAAAGAAGACTGGGGTCGTGACTGCAATGTCTATCCGGCATATCTTGGCTAGTGGTAAGATATCATGGGTTGAGATACTAACCCGAGGCCAACCCTGTAGGTATCGACGCCATTACCTCTCTCAAGATACTCATAGCCCTCAACAGGGGAGTTTCTCAATATCCCACCGCAGATAACATGTGTACCACCTGCGCTAAGTCCTGCTGCGACCCAATCATTCACATGTTTTGGTTTCAATGAACGGTTCGTACACCTCAACATAGGAATCACCAGAAACCTTCGTAAACCTTTCATCTCTGTCATCACATGATCCAACTGGCATGCTCTGTGTCGGGCCTACATTCTCGACTCCTTAATACATATTATCCTTGGGACATCTCGATGAACCTGCTATGTCAGTTTGAGAAACTTCAACAACTTATGGATTTGGCCCACTTAAGACCTGTATCATCTCGTGTTCAGTAGTCGAGACGTGTATCGCTCCCGACTCATCCATTGGGGCTCGAACCTTATCAGGCTCGACACCTTTTGAACCTATTGTAATATAAATTATGCGCTATTTTAAAACTTTGAACCTAATGTAACACTTATAAGAGTATTACCTTAGGTGATGTTGCATTAAGTCTAACGTAACACTTTTTCAAATTTAGGTACAACTTTTCAATATTTATGCAACACTTTTCAACTGTTTAAGTAACACTTTAAAAATTATTGTAATATCTTTAATAAGTATTATAAGGAAAGTGTTCCATTGGTCTTATTTTTTAGTAGTGTAATTTCATTCATAATATGTCCAGGTAATAAGGGAGAGAGAAAAACGTGAAGCTCTGGGTGCCCAGCCTTTTCATTAGCGTACTATACCTTCAGTTTCAGGTTATATCAGGTTTGTGTACTTATAACCTAAACTACAAGGAAACTAATTCTATAAGAAAACTTCCATTTATAACATTTCCTATAAGGAGATACTTTCTATTTCCTTATCACCCTTTCTCAAGTTGGAGCATTATGATCAAGAATGTCCAACTTGCAAAGAAGATTATTAAATTGCAAATCGTTAATTTTTTAAAAAAAAATAAACAAATCATCATAGAATGGGATTCAACTTCACCCGTGATAGAAATAGCATCAGCAATTGTATCAGTAGCAGCCAGTAGAGCAATATTGAGATTCATTAGCATTAGTAACAATGACATTGGATTTAGGATTTGACATGTTGGAGATCGGTAGAAATCGGTCAATCGGGCTATGGCAGCAGGTAGCGGAGAGCAGCAGATAACAACAGCGATACGAGCATGTTCTGCGGAATCACGAGCTGATCCTGATTCATGATTCGACATAGTAGTAGGATTGGATAAAATATGTTGGCCTCCCCGTGAGACTTGGGTGCGGCACATGGAAGTCAAGTGCAGCGTGTACGGGATCAGAAAGCAGCAAACTGGATCACCAACTTCAAAAGCACAGAAATGGCAGCAGCACTTGGTGATCTGGTGGTCAAATGGTGAGCCACATTCAAAGTGGTGGTGACATGTAGCTTTCACACAATTTCGTCAGTGGCGGCGGTAGCTCAAGGAAACGGTGGTGGAAAATTTTGGGTTTAGGTTTCAGGATTTTAGGCTCTGATAGAATAATAAAATACAAATGTTTTTATTATGTTTCATTGATATCACGTCATTGAAACGTCTCATTAATGACGAAGATTACAATATATAGCGCGACAACAAACAAAATCTAACAGTAATAGAATTCCAAAGTCTATAAGGATTTCTTGTATCTGATCACCCTAAGAAAATTCTTGAAGTGATATGATTATATCCTTCCCTAAGGTCTCCCAAGCTTCCATAAATAAAATATTTGTGTATCTTTCATTGTCTGGGCTTTTAGCCTATTGATCCCTTTTAGTGCTTTTAGCGCTTTCAGAATTTCTTTTTTTGCTTATAGGTTTGATCAGCTGAACCTACTGCCATACATTTAGGACATTTCCCTGCTATACAACATCACCTTCCATTCCTTTCACCTTTTAATTTATACCCAACTAAGGATTAGAGTGATTGCATAAACCTTCTCCAATCTACTTCTATTCTATCACCATCATGTCATCAATTTTCAAGGCCACAATCACATTGTTGTTCAGGCTCTTTTTTAATGAGTTGTATAAATATTTGATTTGTCTTTCACCCTCCAAGACCCACCAAATTTTTTCTTTTTGTTGAATAAATCTAAATTCTGCTTCCTTTAGTTTCTCTGCATCCTTCTTAGCTTTATGCTCAAGATCCTGTAAATCTTTCGAATCAAGTCTTTCATTCAAATCATTCATTTTTTCTCCCATATATCATGCGCTAGCTCTGCCTGCCTATTGATATCATCGAAATCTTTTTTGGTTTAGAATTATGATTGGCTTCTCTAGTCCCTTCAGGGTTGTGGCTACATCTTTTAGGTTCTTTATCCCTTCCATCATCGAGATTCTCTTCACCATTTATTTAGAAACTAAATACTTTGACCATATATTAAAAAAAGCTAAAGGATTTGGACATTTTCTCCCCCCTTTTGGCTAAATCTTACCACTAAGGGTAGATTATTATAAACCATCTCATTTTTAATCTCACACATTGCATCCTTAAAAAATTCCATCTACTCCCCGTTTACCATACCTATAACAATTCTAGTCAATACTATTTCACCATTAGACCTCTTGCTGCTCCATGTAAAGTATGAGCCTTTCTTCTTCTTCTAATTCGAACTTCTCAACAATCAATTGGAAATCCTCTAATTTCTTTTCATCATCAAGATTACCCTCATTACGTCACCTGATACCAGTTGAAATCTCTCATTACCAACCATGGTAGATTCTTCTGTCCGGTAGCTTCCAGAAACTCTCACAGAGATTCCCTTTTCTTCACTGTGTTAAAACCCTAAAACTACGGTGCAATAAAAATTACTATTATCACAAATCTTTCCACAATCTAAGTTCGGCAATTGCACATTATTGTTTAGAACATTAGCGTCATAACTGTCCCACCTTTAAGTACCCAAATTCTCCCTCTATTTTCAACTTACTATTTTTAAATAAGTTCTACCCAAGCCATATTATTCTCTAGATTTCACCTTGTTTTTCTTTTTTTATATTTGTTTTTAGTAAACCCAGGAAGCAAACTTTGTTTTTTTGGCTAAACCTTCTAACCTTATTATTCTTAGCCCCTTTATTCAAACCCCTGATGTTTAATGTAACCACACTATACATTTATCTTGTGTCTTTTCTCCTTTTACTCTCTATTCTTACCTCATTTTACTCTCTATTCTTACCTCCTTTAATAACCTCTTTCAATCGGTAAACTGATTTCTGATTTTCTATTCCTCAACAAAGATTCCTTTTCCTAAGTCTTCTATTCTCTTTTAAATAATAAGTATTTCATCATCCACCTGCTTCTTTTTTTACTGGAAAGAATACCCGAGTTCTCCCAATCATCTGTTTATTTCCTTGATCATTTTTCTTCTACATTAACTATCTCGATGCCCATAAATCGTGCAACCAGCACAAGAGATAGGCTTCCACTCAAATACAATTTTTAGTTGAACAATTAATTTTCTTTCATTCACAAAAAGTACCCTATGTGGTATAGTATCCCTATCTTAACCTTAATATGTAACCTAGCATAGGCCAACCTTTCTTTCTCAGTAGTAGTTTATCTAAGCATATGAATCTACACATGGAACTCACAAGTTTACTAATTTGTTTAAGTTTCCAAAAGGATAAAGGAGAATCAAGGACTCAAACCTAGAATGGATCAGAATCAGGCTCATTCATATCCGAATTTTCTCCCATAATTTGACTATCGCATCCTTACCATCAAAAGCTATCATCCCTTTATCAACTATTTCATCATATATAGCTTTTGAAAATAGTTTTACCATGAAAAAGCCTGCCAAACCTTAACCACTTGTTCCCATAAATTCTATAAAAGAAACCTTTAAGTACCTTAAATAATGTTCCACCATCAGGCTTAACATTATGTTCAGATATTTCATCAAGCTCTATCCCATTCATATTAGTTGTGTTGTCTTGGTTGACATCTTGTTGAGAATTAAAGAGTGAAGTCCCTTTCTGAGCTTCTTCTTCCTCCACTTTTTTCACTCCATGAAAGCCTCTTACTAGCATCTTGCCTCTCTTCTATTCTAGGGTCTCACTCTTGATCAGTGTATGACTTCTACGATCTTGCTCCATGATAGGATCTAAAACTTTCTCAAAATTCCTTGCCCCAGATGATGATGATCAAGATTTTGTCATAAAATTATCTCCTATGGAATCCTCAAATTGGCTTGGTTCTCAAGCCGTAGAAGTTGTTCAATTTTCTTGATTGCTCTAAGCCCTATTCACTGCTCTTCTCTCTTCCGCGGATTGGTGTATCGTCTGCTTGGACCCTCACAAAAGTGACTGGTGCATCTCTTGGTGGTTGCAAAAGCCTGATCCAATGGAGGATAATCAGAAAACCAAGCCAGAATATGATCAGTGGGTTAATGAAGGTCAACGTGTGTGCAGACTACTTTTCTTTTCTCTCAAGGCAGAATCGCTAGCAAAAATCCTTACTTAAGAACATCCAAGGTCGTTTGGGATAGTATTCACGCTATTTTTGATGAAAGCAATGCCTCCACTATCCTCCTTCTGCACACTGATGCTTATGGTATAGGTAAGACTGGTATAATTAAGGAACTCCATCTTAAATTTAAAGAAAATTTTGAGCAGTTACCTTTGATGGGTTCTTCCCTTTCTAATAATGATAAAATTGTGTGGTTTTTAATTGGCCTTGGCATTGAGTTTAAGGACTTTTCTAAGCCATTGATTAATTCTTTGCTTACTCCATAATAAGCTGATATTTTGTCATTTGCCAAAAACCATGAAGGCATTTAAAGAAATATACAGGGACACTCAGCCCTAACAGCAGGACGTGCCACATTCATAAAAGAAGAAACCCCCTGTGTCTGCCATGCATGGAATCACATGCCGGAAAGAGGCGGAGGCGCGTACAGTTCATATGCCGCCAAGGGTGACCATTTTTTAGGATGGCACGGCGGAAGGTCAGGAACTTCTCAGTTTTTGGGGTGGTTCGGGCCATGGGCGGCCACACTGTACCTGGTGTGGTTATCTCGGTCATTATTCTGGTACATGCTATAAGATGCTTCCATAGACTGGTTCTTGGGCAATTTGTGCAGGTTCGATACATCTGTCTAACATTTTTAGTTATCCATACAATTAGAGCCTTCCACTCGCACCTCATACTGGTACAGTGATTCTGGTGCGACCACTCATATGACATCTTTGGCTTTTGTTTTAGAGAGATTTTCACCCCCTATTCTGGTAATTCTCATGTTTCTGTTTGTAATGGTTCTTCTATTCTGATTTCTCTTATTGGTGACTTTAAGATATATGATGATATATGCTTATCTGATATTCTGGTTGTTCTCTTTATTCCTCATTGCCTAAACCGCAAACCCGGTGAAAGGTTAACAGTTGGCTTTTTTGGAGAACCATATTCGTGATGCGCACAAACTTAATTTGATTCACTGTGATTTTTTGGGGCCCTTCTTCGGTTTTATCATCAAATGCTTTTTCTTACTATGCATTATTTCTGGATGATTTTTCCTGATTTACCTAGCTTTATCCACTTTTTCGAAAGTTGAATTGTGTTAACACATAATTGCAGTTGGAGGCACTAGTTGAGAATTAGTTTTCATCCAAAATTAAGGTTTTTCAAAGTGACAGTAGTACGGAGTTTTTTAACACTCATTTACGCTATCATTTTGTCACTAAAGGCCTTAATCATCAGATATTGTGGCCTTATACTACGGAACAAAATGGGTACGCAGAGCGCAAATATAGACACATCACTGAGATGGGCCTGAATATGTTGTTCCACTCGCACATGCCCATTTCTCAATGGGATGATGCTTTTGCCATGGCCATCAACACCATAAACCGAGTACCAACTTTGGTTCTTCAAGGTGTTTCTCCCTATGGGCTTCTTTATGGTGACCCTATCTACTCACATTTCTGTCCATTCGGGTGTAGGGTTTTTCCATTTGTTCGACGTTATGTTGATCACAAGTTGGATCCCTATAGTATTCCTTGTTTTTTTATCGGCTATAGCTCTCACTACAATGGTTTTCAGTGCCTTGATTCTTCTACAAGAAGGTTTACATCACTCGTCATGCTCGATTCGATGAGACTCATTTTCTACTTGAAGCCTCTACTATTTTGGTCCCTGGATCTTCTTAGTCAAATTAGGATGTTCAGCATTTATTGATCCTTGGGCTACTTCGGCCACCCCACCTCTGCTTCTTTCTCTATTTTTTCCATGGATATAGATCCTTCTCCTTAGCCAGTGGCACCTTTCTCTCCGCTGCCCAATCTAGCTCCCCAGTCTCCAACCAGTTCAGCTAGCTCATCTCTAGCTACTTCGGCTAACTCTATTGCTTTGGTATTCCTTCCTCTGCCTCGTACTTAAAGATAACTACTAGATTGGCTACAAGTTTTATTCAGCATAGGTATTATTCAGATATTATCGCTCATGGTCTTATGGTTGCTCTCCTTTCTCAGTCTGAGCCTATTGATTATTACACTGCCTTTCAAGATCCGTCTTAGGTTTCTGTCATAGATGATGATATGGCTGCTCTACGTGGACTTCACCCTTGAGATCTAGTGCCTCAACCTTTGGATGACAAACTTGTTAGATCCAAATAGATTTATCAAATGAAGTATCAACCAGGTGGTACTATTGAGCATCATAAATCTAGACTTATGGCGCAGGGTTTCTCACTGATTTTGATCTTTGACTTTGACCACACCTTCAATCTAGTGGTAAAAGGATCCACAGTTCGTACTGTCTTGGCTATTGCTACGATGTGCTCTTGGCATCTTCATCAACTGGATGTTAAGAATGCATTTCTAAATGGAATTTTTTATGCTCTGGTTTATATGGTGCAGCCTATTGGTTACAATGATCCGCTTCATTCAAAATATGTTTGTTGTTTGCGGAAGGCCATTTATGGTCTCAAGCAAGTTGTACATGCCTGGTTCGAGCGTTTCAGTACTTATCTTGTTCATCTTTGTTTCATTTGCAATTCTGCTATTACTTCTTTGTATCTGTTGGCCAACGTTAAATATATCATTCTTACAGGTAATGACCAGACTCTCTTTCAGCAGTTTATCGATAGGACGCAACGGGAGTTCATTATCAAGAACTTGCCCCATCTTCACTATTTTCTTGGTCTTGAAGTTATGCCCTCATCCTCGAGTTTACTTCTCGTCCAAGCTAAGTACGCCAAGAAGATTCTCACTTAAGAAGGCATGTCAGATGCTACACCAGTCTCTACTCCATTTGTGCAAAGACCGCAGTTACATAGTTCCTGAAATCATGTTTTTCATAATCTGATATTTTATCGCCCTCTTGTAGGGGTTCTAAAGTATCTGACGATCACCCGTCCAAACTTTGATTTTTTGGTTAACATTGTCAGTCTGTGTCTCCAGGAATTTCAAGCAAGAACTTGATGAAAAGGAAGTGACAAATTTGATCTCATTATTTGAACCATTGCCAAGGTAATTAGGATAAATGATGATAGAATGAAATGTTTATAAACTGATGTATATATTCCTCACTAATGTTTCTTGTCCTTTTGCTCAAACTTGGTGAACATTTCAATGCCACTTTGAGTTTAATTGGATAAAAACAAATTAAAAATATTTCAATATTTCATAAAAAATAACTAGTGCGTGTCATATGCGTACATATTTTGTTAAGCCCTAGCCAAAAAATGGAGGGGGTGTCTATTATAATATTCAAAACATAACATTAACTTTATTTTGAGACAAAGATAAAAAATTAAATGTTTGAATAAGATAAACGGTATCCTGTGTAACGTGCATGCGTATTTGATAAAAATGGAAAAACAAAGCTGGATTTTTTTTCCAATATCACATGTTCGGTGTTCCCGTGGCTGGAAGGGGAGTTGTTGAGAAGATTAAGCCTATTATAAAGCTGATATTTTACACAGTCCCCTCTAAACCTAGATTTATTAGGCTCCAGATGATCAATTCTCGTATTTCTTGTCCTTCCTTCAGACTGGACTTGCTCTTCATCTTCCTCCTTCTCGTCTTATTCTGAGTGCGATATATCATCCCCCGATGTTTGAATGACCAACTCTTAGTTGTATAGCTTCTTAAAGTGGGAAAATTAGGTTCAGTCTGAGGCTGTGCAGGTCTTGCACCAACAAAATTTTCCAAATCACATACTCAGTTCGAAGTATTTAGGATGAAAGATGATGACGAAGTTAAGTATGATTGTCCGGAAAATGAAATATTTAGAAACTTTTATACATTCCTACTAATGCTTCTTGTCCTTTTGCCAAAACCTGTTGAGTTTTTCAATTTAAGTGGAAGTAAAATATGCAAATAAAAGATTCATTACAATATTTCTAAAAAAACTAATGCACATCACGTATTTGCAAATTTTGTGACGCTCTTTCCCAATATGCTATTAATATACTATAATACTCGAAAACATAACTGTAACTTAATTTTTATCCCATTCTATTAATATACTCAATATGACCAATTAAAAATTAATTCAATATTTTATTAAATAAATTCTATCATGTTTCACGTGTGTGCCTATTTGATACAAAACACCTCTATAGAATGGATAATTATAGTTCCCAACAAGTAGCCTTGCCAACTCATTGAGAAGGGTCTCTTTTTTGTTTACATTGTCTCTTAAGTCATTAGAAAAAGATTGCTTCGATACGTTTTTAATTTTACACTCAAGATATATATCCCTCATATATTATAACTCTTGAGCATCCCTACCATTGGTTATATTTTTTTTTGTTCTCTGATATAGAATTATTTAAAATAAATTACAGTTATAAATTTAAAGCTCAAATATTTTTGGAATTTTAGAATGGATTTAGATCTTAGGACACTAAAAATTTATATCTTGAAATGAATTTCCTTACATGAGCTAATTTCAAAGATATTTTTATTGTATTTTATTAATAGGCTTTACAAATTAGTTGTCAACATTATTAAAGATTATATTGTAACAATATTTCACAACATTTACATTGTATGACCTCATCCTCGCTTTCATCAAAACTCCCGTAGTTTTTGACTATTTTGATCCCGAGGTCCCAATATTTTGTTGCCTACTTTGGATCTACCATTGAGATGGAAGGGATCTATTGATACTATATTTTCAAATTAGCTAGCTGGTTACATATTCAAGTGTAATGGTAAAATAAAGCCGGATTGTTTCCAATGTCATACTAGGAAGGGAAGGGAAGTTGTACTTATTATATTAAGCCCGCTAAAAAAATTCTTGTATGACTTTGAATTGAAGCTTCCGTATCGTGTGAAGTGTCTGTGAGGTTGCATCTGAAGGAAGTAAGAACTTTGTACCAACTCCTTTTGGTGAGAAATTTAAAAACTTTATGGGGTTTGTTCCCTTGCATGAGAAGTCTTTGAGAAGTGCCATTAAAGAGAACAATACTTGTTTGAATTTCAAGCAAGACCTTGATGAAAAGGAAGTGGCAAATTTGGTCTCATTATATGGCCCATTGCCAAGGTAATTAGGATAAATGATGATGATGAAGTTGAATATGACTGTACATAGAATGAAATGGTTATAACCTGATGTATAAATTCCCCACTAATGCTTGTTGTCCTTTTGCTGACAGTTGGTGAACATTTCAATACCAGTTGAAGTTTAATTGGATAAAAACAAATATACATTTTTTTGCAATATTTTAAAAAAAGTAACTAGTGTGTGTCATGTGCGTGCATATTTTGTTAAGCCCTACCACATATGGAGGGGATTTCTATTGTAATATTTAAAACATAACATTAACTTAATTTTGGGACAAAGGTAAAATACTTTATCTTTTTCAATAAGATAAATGATATCATATGTAACGTGCGTGTCTGTTTGATACAAATGGAAAAACAAAGCCGAAGTGTTTCCAATATCATGTGGTTGGTGTTCGCGTGGGTGGAATGGGAGTCGCTGAGAAGATTAATCCTAGTACAAAGCTCGTCTTTTACACAGTCCCCTATCGACATAGATTCATCAGGCTCCCGGACATCCATTCTCGCATTCATAGTCCTTCCTTCAGAATGAACTTGCACCTCATCTTCCTCCCCCTCCATTGATTATGAGTGCAATTTTATCATCCCCCGATGTTTAAAAGCCCAACTCCTAGTTGTATAGCTTCTTGAAGTGAGAAAATTAGGATCAGTGTGAGGCTCTGCATGTTCTACACAAATAAAATTGTCCAAATCACATACTCAGTTTGATTCATTTAGGATAAAAGATGATGATGAATTTAATTATGATTGCACGTAGAATAAAATGTTTAGAAACTTTTATACATTCCTACTAATGCTTCTTGTCCTTTTGCCAAAACCTGTTGAAATTTTTAATTCAAATGGAAGTAAAAAAATACAAAAAAAAGAGTCATTGCAATATTTCTAAAAAAACTAGTGCGTGTCACATGTTTGCATATTTTGTGACGGCCTAGCCAAATAAGCTATGAATATAATAAAATACTCAAAAACATAACCGAAACTCAATTTTTATCCTATGCTATTAATATACTAAAAAATGATTAATATTAAATTTGCAACATGAGACCAATTAAAAATTATTTCAATATTTCATTAAATAAATGCTATCGTGTGCCACGTGCGTGCCCTTTTGATACAAAACACCTACGTAGAATGGATAATTATAGTGCCCAACAAGTAGCCTTGCCAACTCTTTGACATGGATCTCTTCTCTGTTTACATTGTCCATTAAGTCATAAGACAAAGATTGCTTCTATACAGAGTTTATAAATACACTCAAGATATTTATCCCTCTCGTGTGGCATAACTCTTGAGCATCCATAATATTGGCTGTAGTTTTATTTTCGTCATTCTCTAATACAGAATTATTTCAAAAGAAATTAAAGTTATAAATTAGAAGCTCAAATATATTTGGAATTTTAGGATGGATTCAGATCTTATGACACTAAAAATTTAGATCTTGAAATGAATTTCTTTACATAAGCTAATATGAAAGATATTTTTATTGTATGAGATTAATAAGCTTTACAGATCAGTTGTCAACATTAATAAAAATTACATTGTAACAATATTTCACAACATTTACATTGTATGACCTCGTCCTCGCTTTCTTCAAAATTCCCTCAGTTTGAGTGTGTTTTGATCCCGAGGTCCCCAATATTTTGTTTCCTACATTTGATCAACCTTTGAGATATAAGGGATGTATCGATACTCTATATTTGAATTATCCAGCTGGTTACATATTCAAGTGTAATGGTAAAACAAAGACGAAGTGGTTTCAATGTCTTACTTAGAAGGGAAGGGATGTTGTACTTATTAGATTGAGCCAGTTAAAAAATATTTTCTTTCGACATTGAATTGAAGCTTCCTCGCAGTGTGCAGTGTCTATGAGTCTACATCTGAAGGAAGTAAGTACTCTGAACTAGCTACTTTTTGTGGGAAATTCACTGCACTGGTGAAATTTAGGAACTTTGTGGGGTGTATTCCCTTGCTTGAGAAGTCTTTGAGAAAATATATTAAAGAGAACAACACTTGTTTGAAGTTTGGGAAAGAACTTGATGATAAGGAAGTGACAAATTTGGTCTCATTACTTGCACCATTGCGAATGTAATTAGGATAAATGATGATAACGAAGTTGAATATGACTGTACATTGAATGAAATGGTTATAAACTGATGTATACATTCCCCAATAACGCTTCTTGTCCTTTTGCTCAAACTGGGTGAACATTTCTATGGTAGTTGAAGTTTAATTGGAAAAAAGAAAATATAAGAAATATTGCAATATTTCTTTAAAAAACAACAACTAGTGTGTGTCATGTGCATGCATATTTTGTTAAACCATAGCATAATATTGAGTTGATTTTTGTTATAATATTCAACTGAATAACATTTAACTTCATTTTTAGACAAAGGTAAAATGTTTTAAATGTTTCAATATGATAAATGCTATCATGCATAATGCGTGTGCCTATTTGATAACATGGAAAAAATAAAGCCGGAGTGTTTCCAATATTGTGTGTTCGGTGTTCTTGTGGGTGGAAGGGTAGTTGCTGAGAATATTAAGCCTAGTACAAAGTGGATATTTTATATAGTCCCCTCTCGACATAGATTTATCAGGCTCTCAGACATCAATTCTCTCATTCCTGGTCCTTTCTTCTGATTGAACATGCACCTCATCTTCCTCCTACTCATCTGATTCTAAGTGTGTTATATAATCCCCGATGTTTGAAAAACCAACACTTAGTTGTATAGCTTCTTAAAGTGAGAAAATTAGGACAAGTCTGAGGCTCTGCGAGTCCTGCACAAACAAAATTTTCAAAATCACATACTCAGTTCGATACATTTAGGATAGAAGATTATGACGAAGGTAAGTATGATTGTACGTAGAATGAAATGTTTAAAAAAAATTATACATTCCTACTACAACTTATTGTCCTTTTGCTTGAACTTTTCAATTCAAGTGGAAGTAAAAAATACAAATAAAAGAGTCATTGCAATATTTCTAAAAATACCTATTTGTGTCACTTGTTTGCATATTTTGTGACGCCCTAGCCCAATATGATATTAATATAATAAAATACTCTAAAACATAACCGTGACTCAATATTTATCCTATGCTATTAATATACTCAAACATTTTATGAATGCCAGTGTGTGTCACTTGTTTGCATATTTTCATGAAATAAATGCTATCATGTGTCACGTGCATGCCTATTTGATACTAAACACCTACATAGAATGGATAATTATAGTGCCCAAAAAGAAGCCTTGCCAAATATTTGAGAATCATCTCTTCTCTATTTACATTATCTATTGAGGCATCAGACAAAAATTGGTTCGATACATAGTTTTTAAATACACTCAAGATATCTATCCCTCTCGTGTATCATAACTCTTGAGCGTACCTAATAATGGTTATAGTTTTACTCTCTTTGTTCTCTATTATAGAATTATTTCAAAATAAATTATAGTTATAAATTATAAGCTCAAAGACATTTTGAATTTTAGGATGGATTTAGATCTTAGGAAACTAAAAATTTAGATCTAGAAATTAATTTCCTTACATAAGCTAATTTGAAAGATATTTTTATTTTATGCTATTAATAAGCTTTACAGATTAGTTGTCAACATTATTAAAGATTACATTGTAACAATATTTGAAAAGATTTTACATTCTATGACCTCATTCTTTCTTCCTTCAAAACTCCCTCAGTTGTTGTGTGTTTTGATCCCAAGGTCCTAATATTTTTTGCCCACATTGGATCTACCTTTTAGATGTAAGGGATGCATCGATACTCTATATTCGAATTAGCTAGGACGTTACATATTCAAGGGTAATGGTAAAACAAATTTGGAGTATTTCCAATGTCGTACTTAGAAGGGAAGGGAAGTTGTACTTATTAGATTAAGGCTGGTAAAAAAATATTCTTGTTCGACATTGAATTGAAGATTCTGCACAACGTGCAGTGTCTATGATTCTACATTTGAAGGAAGTACAAACATTGAACCAGCTGGTTTTTGTGGGAAATTCCCCGCACAGGTGAAATTTAGAAATTTTGTTGGGTGTATTCTCTTGCATGAGAAGTGTTCGAGAAGTTATATTAAAGATAACAACACTTGTTTGAAGTTCAGGCAAGAACTTGATGAAAAGGAAGTGACAAATTTGGTCTCATTATTTGAACCATTTCCAAGGTAATTAGGTTAAATGACAGAGACGAAGTTGAATATGACTGTACATAGAATGAAATGGTTATAAGTTGATGTATACATTCCCCAATAATGCATCTTGTCCTTTTACTCAAACTTGGTGAACATTTCTATGCTAGTTGAAGTTTAATTGGAAAAAAATAAATATAAAATATATTGCAATATTTCTTAAAAACAACTAGTGTGTGTCTTGTGCGTGCATATTTTGTTAAGCCATAGCCTAATATTGAGAGTGTTTATATTATAATATTCAAAAACATAACATTAACTTTATTTTGAGACAAAGGTAAAATGATTTAAATGTTTCAATATGATAAATGCTATCATGTGTAACGTGTGTGCCTATTTGATACAAATGGAAAAAATAAAGCCGGAGTGTTTCCAATATTGTGTGTTCGGTGTTCCTGTGGATGGAAAGGGAGTAGCTGAGAAGATTAACCTTAGTACAAAGTGGATATTTTTCACAGTCCCCTCTCGATATAGATTTATCAGGCTCCTGGACATCAACTCTGTCATTCCTGGTCCTTCCTTCAAACTAAATATGTACCTCGTCTTCGTCCTCCTCCTATGATTTCGAGTGCGATATATCATCCCCAAATGTTTGAAAGCCCAACTCTTAGTTGTATAGCTTCTTAAAATTAGGATAAGTCGGAGGCTCTGCAGGTCCTGCACAAACAAAATTTTCCAAATCACATACTCAGTTCGATGCATTTAGGACAAAAATGATGACGAAGTTAAGTATGAATGTACGTAGAAAGAAATGTTTAGAAACTTTTGTACATTCCTACTAATGCTTCTTGTCCTTTTTCCGAAACCTGTTAAACTTTTCAATTCAAGTTGAAGTAAAAAAATACCAACAAAAGAGTCATTGTAATATTTCTAAAAAACTAGTGTGTGTCACATGTTTGCATATTTTGTGACACCCCAGCCCAATATGATATTAATAAACTATAATAATCATAAATATAACCGTAAGTCAAATTTTATCCTATGCTATTGATATAATCAAAAAATCATCAATATTTAATTTACAGCATGTGAGCAATTTAAAATTATTACAATATTTCATTAAAGAAATGCTATGGTGTGTCGCAGGCATGCCTATTTCATACAAAACACGTACATAGCATGGATAATTATAGTACCCAACAAGAAGCCTTGCCAACTATTTGAGAAGGATCTCTTATTTGTTTACATTGTCTATTAAGACATCAGACAAACATTGCTTCGATACATAGGTTTTAAATACACTCAAGATATCTATCCCTCTCATGTATCATAACTCTTGAGCGTCTCTAATATTGGTTATAGTTTTATTTTCGTTGTTCTCTAATAAAGAATTATTTCAAAATAAATTACAGTTATAAATTAGAAATTAATTTTTTTTTAAATTTTGAGATGGATTTAGATCTTAGGACACTAAAAATTTAGATCTTGAAATCGCCAAGAACTCGAACAATATGTCTCTAAGCCAAACAAAGATCAAATAAAAACTAAACAAAAACAAGCTAACAAATATTCACAACTAGCACATATTCAAGCATAAAATTCTCAAACACTGAACAATATAAGCCTTGTCCCCTGCAGTGGCGCCAAAATTAGGGAGGTCGTTGTCATACCTCTCAAAGATGTAATTTTTAACTACAACTAAGTAGCTAGTGGCAAGTCGGGATCGTCCACAGAGACATGAGAAATTCTAAAGTGTTTGCTCATAAAATGGTAAATACTACGCTAGATATAGAGATACACATAAATATAAAAGCACATAAAGAGAATGGGGGGGTTTTGGTTTGGTTTTTCTAAGTTAACAATTTAAAGACAAGTTTAACTAACAAAACATACAATAACTAAAACGGGATTAAATACGAATTACGGGGTCTTGGGGGAAATTGACTTACACTTCCAAACCTTCTATCTATCATTGAACATATAACCTATTCAACACCTTTACTACTTGTTGTGAA
>JAULKK010142211.1:0-16831 GCA_032355705.1 Rubia peregrina | reverse complement strand
TTGAATTCTCGATGTAGATGCTACATAGTTGGTTCTCATCCTTCAGAGACTACGAGTGTAATAGGAGCATCCGTCAATAAAAGGATCACCCTAAGATGATAATCTCATGGCTATTGAGAACGAATTAAATCAGATGGTTCTATTTTTCAATCTTTCTGACTCGCCTTAATCCTACCGAACGATGGTCAAAAATATTGAAAAACTCAGGCATTCACAACCACGGATGAAGGATTCCTCGAAAAGTTAAGGATTAGTAATCCTTTTTAGAAATTTAGAAATCGAATGGATTTGGTCTTATACATACGCGAAGAGGGTAATCAAAAAAGAAGGAAGATGATTTCTTCTTTCTTTTATCACTTAGGAGCCATGTGAGATGAAATACATAGAGTTTTGTAGCAAGAAAAAGGTGTGAGACCAGGGACCTACGCACCTTTGCCATCTGTGTTCTGTATGGAGTACATGACAAGATTCTTAAATAAAGCTTATGGGATGAAACAAATTGTGTATCATTAGAGGTGTGGCAGATCTAGTGTTCACTCTTTTTTATTTGCTGATGATTTATTGGTGTTTTGTGATGAAAATAAAAAAATATGTGGAGAATGTTCAGGTTACTCTGGAAGAGTTTAAATGGTGATTGTTTTAGGAATCAACAAAGATAAATATAAAAATATCGTTTTCAAAAATGGATAATCTTGAACAGACTGTGTTAGTCTCAATATTGCAGATGGAGAAGGGACAATAACCTATGAAATATCTAGGGCTTCCTCATTTTATTGTAAAATGGGATAAGACAGATTGTGAGTACTTGATTGAAAAGGTTAGGCTCAGAATTAAAGTTTGTAGTTCAAAGAGAATTTCATATGCAAGTAAACTGCAATTGATCAATTCTGTATTGTTGAGTATCACTGGATATGGGGGGAATATAATGAAAGTTTCAGAGAGTATGCATAGTAAAATTATAAAAATATGTACCCATTATCAATGGGGAAGGGAGGAGGATAAAAAGGGGATTTAATGCTGCTTCTTGGAGAGCAATATGCGGAGGCAAAAAAAATGAGGAATGGGGATTAGAAATCCTGCAACTTGGAATCCTACTGCTCTATGTGGGATATAGAAAAAAGAAGAAGATATTTTGTGGGTAAAATGGCTACATGTTTACTATCTAAAGGGGAAAAGTTTCTGTGATTGGAAGATGAATGATTCACAGAGTTGGTCTTAGAAATTACTGCTCGCTCTTAAAAATTGAATGTTCAGTATGCTGGGAAGATCTGTGGATCAGAAAGGGAGGCTCGAAATCAGTGATGTGTACAATATAATGAAAGGTGAATGTATGGTTAAGCAAGTGTTGCAGTTATTTGCACAAAAAAGTTCATCTGAAGCAGAAGTTCTTTCTTTGGTTGTTGTTAAATCGGAAGTTAGCAACAAGAGATAGATTGCAGCTCTTTGGTATCATTGGGGCACAACCTTATTGGTGTATGTGTGGAGAAAAGAAAGAGTCAGCTCACCATCTATTCTTTTATTGTGTTTATGTGCAGAAAGTTTTGGAAGGTTTACAGATTAAAAATGTACTTCACTGAGACTATTAAAAAGATGCATGTTTCAGATTGCAAAAAGGAAGAACGGGCAAAAGCTGGGAATATTGGCTACTACATTTCATAGTCTGTGGTTGGAGAGAAATAGAAGAATTTTTTTTGCTACATGATTTGAAAAGACTCTGATTTTTCAGATTCATACTGAATGTGAATGAAGGGAAAGAAACGAGCAAATGAGCAAATTAATGAAGATGATGAATGATGCTTTGGAGTAATTATGATGGAGTTTTTGAATCATTATTAAACCTTGTTGATTTCTCTGTTTTCAATTTTGCTATTTTCAATTTTGTTGTTTTCAATTTTGCTTTTGGGGCTGTAAAATGAGGTGATGTAGGGAGATATAATGCAGGAAGAGATCTTATTTGGTCCAAAGGGAGGGTTGTTGATGAGATGTCAAATGCATGTATTTTCTGAAGCATTTAACATCTATTTTGTTATCTTTTTGTTGGAAGATTGCTAGATTTAGGTAGCTTTACATTATAAGGGGTTTAGATAACCGTTTTCGGTTTTTGTACCTAAATCCTTCATTTTGCATCTAGATCCCTTTTTGTGAGCTTAATTTTTAGATTGCTCGTAAGCACTTTGGAGTATTTTATTGAAGGAAATTCACAAGAATGGTAGAATATTGAAGGCCACGAGTCAAAACGTGGTAGAAGATAAAAGGGTCGGAGAAAGAAGACAAAGAAGCAGAGGAATTGTGATATGGAAGTTTGAACCAAGTTCTGAGAATTATCCGAGGAGAACCAGCCTCTAAGGCTTGCACCATTGGATTCGTCTTCTAGGACAATATAAAATTGACAACAAGTACTCTCAAAACGGATCAACAGCTCACCCGTAGTAACGCGAAGACTAGCCGGCCGACTGGCCGGGTGAAGATGACCGGGCGCACGACCTGCGTGCTCAACCACGCACCCGCGCGCCCAAAACCATGACAAAACCGGCCTTCAGAGTGAAAACCACCCGGGAAGCGCTAGACCGTGTGAGTCAGCGCCCAGGTCTCTGAGCTAGGGATCCAAACCGCGTGCGGTTCCTGCTTGGATGAAACGGCCTCCGCGCCAGCTCCGTCCGGGTCATCCAGCATCGTTCGTGCCGCACGCCCAGAACCACTTTTGACTATTTTCTCACCAACTCTTGTACTATAAATACCCCTTATCTTATCTTCATTCCACCTAACTTCTCTTGGCCGAAAATACACCTCCAAAAACCCTAGATCTTCATTTTTTTTCTTCTTTCTTTTCTTCTTTCTTTTCTTAGTTTTGTAGATTAGTTATGGGTTATTGTTATTTAGCTTAATTAACTCCTTGGGAGCATTGGATTGAGGCTTCCAAACTAATGTAGCAAGAACCTCTATTTCACTCTTTCTTGAAGCATTTGTTATTTAGCATTTATAGTGTTCTTGATGCTGAGTTTTACTTCATTTATGCTATGAGTTGTTTAATAATATGAATTGTTTGTATGTTTAAAAATATGGAATTAGAACTCCTTGTTGTGTAATGTGATGTTAATTTTTCTAGATGAGTATGTTAATGTTGTTTGTTATCATATTTGTCCTAAGGTAGCAATGGAAGATTGAATCTTTAATGTTGTTTGTTCTAGGTTTAGTCTAATAGATGCTTTGTTTGGTTAAATGGTTAGGCATTTGGTAGAATGCTTGTAGTTGTTATCAAATCTATAGTTCTTCGTGTATAATGTCATTGATGAAATACCTTTAGGCATTGTTTGTCTAAAGTGCTTATCAATGAGGTTTCCAAATGGTCGTTGAACGTCTTTGTGAATTACTAACTAAGAAGAAATGAATATTGATCTTTGAAACACAAGTGATAGCATTCCCCATAGGTAACGAATGTGATAGGATGAGTGAATGGTTCTATGATCTATAAGAGGTTTGGAAGTGAAAATCCATTGCCCCCAAGGCTTTGTCTTTGTAGTTTTTACTCTTTTTCTTAGTTTGTTGCATGATTAGCATAGTTACTTGACTTTGCTACTTTTGTTGTTTTTACTTTCATAACTTAGGAAACCAACCAACCAAACCCCCCCCCTTTAAATTGCTTTTATATCTATGTATATATATATATATATATATCTAGGCTTATATTCACCCTTGTATGTGTAAACGCTTAGAAATATCACTCTTCTCTGTGGACGACCCCGACTTGACAAACTATCTACTTAGTTATATTTAGTAAGAATTTTGGGCTTATAAATTGTATCTTTGAGATGTACGGTGACGACCTCCCAGATGTGTAAAGGGAGTCATAGTCACGGGCTTAGAGAGATATCCACAAATTTGAAACTTTGTTGATTTAATATTTTATAAAATTTTACATTCATCAAAAAAATCTATAGTATGCATATAATGCACGATTGATTACTTATTTAAAAATGACACTTATATCTAATACTATGAATGCTTAATAAAAATAAAATAATTGTGTGGGACCTATCAAGTTGGAAAATGTGTAGCTTAACATTGGGGGCGTGTGTGCCACCCGCTAGAAAACGTGACATGTCAAGTCAATCTACAAGTTCGTGTAGCTTATCACTTTGGATGCTTTAAGTTGGTTCTATGATTACTTGATGATAGCATTGAGTTCGTAAACCAAGATCGCGGGGGAATAAGAAGAGTTTTATTTCCATCTAATCAAAAGTGTTTTGGAAACACAAAAAATTTCAAAAGATAAGCATGGTGTTTTTTAAGAGGTACGACCTCTGGACGAGGGGGAAATGGTGGGCAACACTAACACCATGCCTTAATCAATCACGCTATGCCATGGCTCGATCGTACGCTGCCCAAACTCTAGTACCTGTCTCATGCAAACAACTTCCCATTTGCCTAATAAATGTCCATAAAAAAATCATATATATTCTTAATAAGCCATGGATCCTCACTGTGCTGGAACATGGTACCATAATCCCATAAGGTTTGATCATAAACGACAGTGATAACTTTATAATCCTTCAACATCCATTTTGTACGGATAAACTCTTCCTCGAGATACTGGAATTCAGATCAAGACATTTAATTTTAAGATCTAAGATCTCGAGCTTCAATTTATCTATTTCATCCTGAAACTTCTTAATCGTCTGCTCTTGGGTAGCAATGATGAGTTCTATGGAACATATAAGTGGTGGAGGATAAAGGAAGATCTACCTATCACCAAACATGTCGTATATTTTTGGCCATCTATGCAAGGATTGAACTAAATGATGGAAAGATTGGAACTAAAAAAATATTCACTCTAGCGTGATTGGGTGATCTCTCTTGGACCAACCCCTATAAATACTAAGGTAAAACCTCTGTTCTATTAATGCAATTCTCTTTACTCTGATTAGCACTTTTAGTCTAAGTTTAGCATCAGATGTTATTACCCTGGTGCCTCCGGGGAGTTTATTTTGCAAGAGCAACTTCAACAAGCATGGTTCGACTATCATAACCAAGGTTCTACACAAATCAATTAGCATGCCTGGTGGGACCTAATTATTAACAACCGAGAACCTTGTTTAATGGCATCAAAAAAAATATTAGCAAGGGGAGGCAATTCACAAGCTGGCTCTAGTCGAGAGATCCCCTCTAGGAGGTTACCAGCCTATCACTAGGGCTTAACCCTCCAGCAACAACAGATCCACCACCCTTGACCGACCAAAAAGCGACGCTCACCCAACCAATTATTCACAGCAGATTTGGTGATCATTACAAGCCTGTAACTAACCATGTCCTGACTGAATTTGTGCACTTGCCAGTAATAGAAGAATTTGAAGATCCTGGGGGCATACATAAAGCATCATCGGATACTGATAAATTAGCCATCGGACAGGAACTATCTCAACATAATGGAACGGACTTCACTAAGTTCACAAAATAACAACGCAATCCCAATACTACTACGAGACCAAGGGAATGAGCTCTTAATCTCCAATTAAACCTTAGCGTTAGTTGTATCCTGTATACATCAATGAACGAGATTCAACTTGTTGATGGAGAGACGTTACAATACAAGAATATGCATGTACTTATGGAAGTGCAGTGGCCCACAAATCCGCGACCGGTAATGCAGCAACCACCATAGGTGCAAGAACCGGTTGTATAACGGATGCAAACGACCCTCACGGCTCCCGTGAAAGACAATCCAAACTTAGGATCAACCGCTTATCACACACAACATGCCCGCACTGGAAAACTATCGTAAAACAAGTAAATACCCCATCTCTACGTACATTGGTGCAGCAGCCGACAACAGGCCTGGCCTTGGAACAAACCTCACAAGTTTTATCCCAAAAGGTGGCCTCTTTCTACACGACAACAATGAGGTATGACGCGTGATCAAAAAACAAAGGAAACCAACTCCGCTTTCGTTCACATTCACCGTGACAACAACAGCTTGGAATCTGACATAGGAACGCCTAAGAAATGTTCCGACATGTTATAAATTATCTAATATTGGTTTGTCTCCCGAGATTTGTAGGTAAATCACTACATGAGTAAAATATTGTGGGTACCGTGGAAGGGGACAACATGACAGAGAGGATTTCTATAACTTTTGAACCTGGAGAGGTTTGAGAAGGTGTCAATTACAGACACAATTTCAAAATAAGGAATCGGAATTTTGTCCAAAACAGGTAACTGATTCTTGTTAATGACAAGGCAATAAACGTATAGATGCGATCCAAGCCATCTCTCCCTGATACAGTCCCCAACGCCGCTCTAACCAAGGGTTGTAACTGCATACTCCCCCGTCCCAACAGTAATGGCATATTTGTTTTTTCACGGTTTTTAATGATCATGTTTGACCTTCAATATCCCTAGCTACATATACCAATTTTGTATAAAAATTGATATATAGAAAATATATGTTAAGATGAATTCAACAATATCTCACATGATATATTTATTATATATACATTAATTTATATTTATGGTTAAAGTTTATCAAATATCAATTTGAAAAAGTAAATATGTCGTTACTGGTGGGACGGGGGAGTATATAAGACACTACCCTACCAATAAGGTCTTCATCAATGATAAAAGCGGGGTGGAGATCATAACTCAACCACCGCTTTAATCTGATGAGTCATGAGAGAAGCGAAGCCCATAAGATCTGATCCTAGGTCCCATGAGGAGGGCTAACTTTTCAGTCTCCTACTATCACTCTAAGGTTATGGAAGGGCCAGGAAGGATTTTGGAGATATCCACACATTGATCTGGGGAAGTTTCGACGAGAAAGAACGCGAACTCAAGTCAGGGAAAATCATGTCAAAAGCCACTATGAAGGATCAAGTACTCCAAAAAACAACTACTATTAGTTGTATTATAACATTAGAAATTCTTTGAGTTTTACTCAAAAGTAAATCCTTTCGTAGAACATCTTGAACACAAAAAAATGAAAGGCTCATACAAGGTCCCCCAGTGTTAGTCCCCAATACTAATCCTCGGCAAGGCAAAGGAAGCCATCCTAGGAGTCGACAAATATCGAAACTACAAAATTCCCAGCCTAGGCGTATATTCCCTCACATAAAAAGAGCTATAGCCTGAATACATTATTTGTTTTTTATACCCAAGGAGTAGTTCATTCCAAGAGGAACTATTGGGATTTTTCTATGGCACTCTGATGTCGTGGAAGTCGTTCGCCCAGAGAGGAACATTTGGGACACACACACATATGTGAATTTACAAGATGTCCCGACATAATTTGATCTTTTGAAAAAAAATCGATGTACAACCAGAGGATGACTGATCTACAACGAAAGAGAATTCATCGGAAGGTGACCTTCACAGTATTATTAGTTCTCCCTACGGGATGAAAAACTCCCTAAAGAAGATAAACAACATGTGTATCATTAATTCTCATCACGGGATGAAAAACTCCGTAAAGATGACCAACTCTACTTTAAGCTCTCCCTACTTGATAAAAGAATCCATAAAAGGACAAACACTACTCTAAGTTCTCCCTATGGAATGAAAAACTCCTAAAGAAGACGAAAGATACTCTAGTTTCTTCCCACTGGATAAAAAATTCTCTAAAAGGAGATGAACGATAATGAAAATCCTCCTTCAAGGAACTGAGATCCCCATAATGGGTGAACATCATCACAAACTCAACTCCATGGAATAAAAGATAACCTAGGGTAGGGGGAAAATTCCATAAATTCAACCCTTCCAACGGGGCACAAAAAATTCCCTGGGATGAAAAGATGCAAACATGATCAAAAGTCGAATAAGCACTGTTTAGAGAAAAAACTATATTATTGACCTGCTATGACTACTCTTACGGTTGTACCTACGCTCAGGATGGTTATCTCGAATGGTGAGAGGTCGATCGGCAGTAGAGTCACAGGTTGATCTCTGTGATGATACGGCCTTTGGACAAGGGGGAAATGGTGGGCAATATCAACACCTCGCCTTAACCGATCACGCCATGCTATGGCTCAATCATATGCTTCCTGAACTCTAGTACCTCTCTCATGCAAATAACTTCCTATTCACCAAATTAATGTCCATAAGGAATCATGTATATTCATAATAAGGCTGGGATTCTCACTATGCTCGAACATAGTACCATATTCCCAGAGGGTTTGATCATAAACGACAATGGTAGCTTTAGAATCCTTCAACGTCCATTTTGCACAGATAACTTATCCCTCAAGATACTGGAACTCAGATTAGGACATTTAATTTCAAGATCTAAGACCTTGAGCTCCAATTTATCTATTTAATATTGAAGCTTCTCAATTGTCTTCTTTTGGGTAGTAATGATGAGTTTTAAGAATTGGAACGGATAAGTGGTGGAGGATAAATGAAGATTTACCCAACACCAAGCATGATGTTTTTTTCCCATATCTGATAGGAACTAAATGATGGAAAGATTGGAAATTTTATCCTCAAGAATTTTGTGCTCGTTATCATGCTATTTCTTCTCCCTTTTAAGCTCCTTGTGAAGTCCTTGAACAGCTGCTTGGTATCCTCTAGTTACATCTTGAAGTGGATCCTCCAAGGGTTCAGATCCATAACGATGCCCAAACCTTCTAAGCAGTCAACACATAGGTTCTTGAAAGAGGTATAGACACTAGAGCTATCATAATATATAAAAATAGAGGATATAAATGTATAAACAACATAAACAAAAAAACTCCCGTCACAAAGGGTTCAAGATGTGTTCATAATATATTCGTCCAATATATATTATATGTATATATGTACACACACGCATAGTTCATTACAAAGAGGAAGCTATACCCTATCATCTTATGCAGTCTCATGGGTTTCCTAGGCTTCATGGGTTTCCCTACCCTCATTCTTAGCACTAGCGGCATCAGTAGTAACATCAGTTATATTCTCAACACGAGGAACTCTCAATTGGCTAATTGTAGTCGGGGGCTCATCCTTCAAAGCTTCCGGAAGGGTGGGATCAGAACTCTTCTAGTCCGGGTCCTCATTATGAGTAACCTGCTTCACAGAGTCAATTGTTAGAGGCAGTTACTGTTTTGCCACATGATACCCACCATGCATGCTCCATAGTGCCTTTGGCCCCAGAAGAAAAATAGGGAGGAAGAAACCTCTTACTCTCCCTAGAGAGCAGATAGGAAAGCACCATACTCATCTAGTTCTGGGTAAACCCACATACCTTGCCAGGGAGCTACCGAAAGAAAGCCTTAAAGGACTTGGTCTTCACAATCTTATCAAAGAATACCCTCATAAGATTCTTCTGTTTCCTCACATCGTCAAAAGACCCAAGCTTCGCAATAGTGGTCTCCTGATCGGCAAGGGTGAATTGGGCTGCACTCAGCTTCTTATTCAATGCCTTATCCTTATTTACCCAGATATTATTTTTCCTCTCCCAGGCTTCTAGTTTAGCCTAATAATTGGCCTCCTGAGCTTCTAACCCTAAATGATATTAGAATACACTACCGAAGCAAGTTGAGCCAGCTGAGCCATAACATTAGCCGCATATTGAGAGATCCGGGCATGAAGAAAAACAAAGGTCGGCATGAGCCAATAAATAAATGGAAAAAAAATCAGGATATGCATGCATGAGACTAGTTACCCTCAGGGAAGAGTGGTGCCAAACTAGAAAGGATTATGCTATACTTGGGGGGATTAGAACTTCTATTCGGGTCTTTTTTGGGTCAGAGAAGCTGAAGCCCCCATCCACAAAAAATTTGTGCTTTATATCTATGACTAGGTTTAGGATTGGTGTTGGACGAGCCTACAATATTAGAGTGAGTTATTGGGGGTACCCCTGAAAGATGGGTTGGCAACGACATCCTAAGGAAAACTCACTAGCAGAATAAGACAAGTTAGGATTCATAATTCACAATATGCCAGAATGAAAGAGAAACAAAAAAAGTGAAAAACAAAGGGAACCTTCAATATTGGATAAAAAGAAGTCAGCCTATCGGAGGATGGCAAAAGGCTTATCAGACTAATTATACTTGCCATCCTCTACCTTATAATTCTTAACGTTTAGAGGTCTGGACATGACTAATAATTGAGATACTCTATTAGAAAAGTGAAACTCGCCTAGACTCTTATCTCCATGTGCTTTACCTTTCCAAGGCAAACGAGGATAGGAAGCAGAACTAAAAATAAGGAATTTCCTCCACCATTCCTTGGTTGAAGAAGGATCCAACCTATACGAGCTTTCGCCCCCCCCCCCCTGCATATGCCGTAAAGATGGCCTTCTCACACTCGCCAAAGCCTCGGTTGGGCTATAGCTTACACAAACACCAAAAAGGATAAAAGATGGTTCTTTCTCGTAGAGGATGGCCAGCCCAATGAAGCCTGTCACTGCTAACACACAGTTGGGATGGAGATAGCAAATATTAATATTGTAATGGCTTAACAGACTGTTACACATATCCAGTAAGGAAAATGAAAGGTTATAATCAAGGTGGTGCATATAGATGGTGGATTTACCCAGATATATTCCTTTAGATATCCAGGAAGATTACAACAGGTTTCACCTGCTATTGGGCGGGCAAAGTTTAACATCCGCCTGAACCAGATAACCCTCAAATATAACTTTCAGAGCACCTGCCTAAGCTTTCTCTTGCTCCCACACACTCACTGGATCCCTACCAATCAAACCTACATTACCCTTATGGCTCAACACATGTTTCTTAAGGGATTTTATTCTCTTAGGGAAGGTTGCTTGACGTTTGAAGATTTTGGCATAGTTAATGGAATGAAATATGAAAGGGGGATGGGGGAGAATAACTTAATTGATTTTAAAAATCCCTAATTAGAAATCTGACGATGAACCCAAAGATGGAAAGATTTTTGCCCTAAAAAACTAACAGTTGAGAAGCCGTATACGAAAGTGAATTGGATATCTACAAAAAGAGGTTGGTTTATTTATTCTAAAGGGTTTTTTAAACCATAAGTAATGATCATGTGCATCGTAGGCGTAAAGTCCTCACCCAAATTGAGAACGTGACACATGAAGCCTCCAATAGCAAGGAATATGCCAAAAAGAAGTCAAATGCCCAACAATTATTTAGAGAAAAGAAGATTAAAAGACACCTCCATGCTTGGCCTTCAGATACTTATATGAAAGAACTGTTGGATCTCATCGAAGCACAAACCTCCATCCCTCTCAGGGGCTATTAATAAGGGTCGGGTGATATATTGCTACCTTATTCTTGGGCCAAAGGCCATATCATATAAGATATTGGATCAAAGGGTTAGAACCTTTCTGTCTTTCTCTAAGCTAAACGCTAGGCTCTTATTCCATTTATGGGCCTAAGGCCATGTCACTATCACACTTCTTGTTGGGTCGAAGCCCAGTCATTTGGTGGAAGATCTCCAAGTCCTAATGTACTCGTACAAGGCCCCCTTTATTTCACATGCGGTTATAATATATCATAAGTAAACTCTATTATGGTAGGATAAATATTCTTACAAGGAAAATAAATATTCATCCTAGCATGATTGGGTGATCTTACTCATATTAACCCCTTTGAATACTATCATAACTCCTTAGTTGTATTCATTAAATTCTCATTACTCCGACTAAGCACTTTTGGCCTGAATTATCATTATAGTTTCTTCCCCTGGAGGCCTTGGGAGTTTGTTTTGCAAAATGGCCTTACGAAGCAAAGATTGATTGTCATGATCTCCGTTCGACACGCATCACCATGTGATCCTTAACTGCAAAATAAATTACATTAAGATGCCTAGTGAACAAAGGTTTCAGGTGAAATGTCATTTTGAGCAAGTTTATAAGGTCTGTGGGAGATTTGGTAGAACAGAAAATCCATTAACTAGGGTCTCATTTTAAAAATATACACAGTTAATTCACTACTAAGGCTTTAAAATTGAATGCATATTTTTTAGGGGAACAAAGTTAGTTTATGATCCCTCAAAAGAAATTTTTCCTGCATGCATAAGAGCTCATGGGCATAGACCCCATATGAGGATTACCACTTTCCTTGAGGATTTTTTTTGAGTTTCAAGGGGAGTACTTAATAGATGTTAATGGGGAACTAGCAAGGAGCCAATGCAAGAGAATCGGAGAGGAAATTTCTAGCAAAAGCACTCGGACCCTTAGTTTGGACACCCCCACATCAGTCTAGACCTCAACAAGATCACAAAATATGGATGTGGCAAGAAATTATCAAAATGTATGCATCTTACCAAATGGTCATGCTCGTGGAGATATGGTACCAGAGTTCGAGATGTAAATGGGACATGATTGTACAAGAGTGCAGTCACGAGAGAAAAGGAACCAAACATAAATTGGTCGTCTTTTCTCAAGCAAACATAAAAGGAAAAAAGAAAAGTGGAGTTTATTTCTCTTGTGTTATTAGAATTGGAGAATTAGTCGGATGGGAGGTCTAGAGAGATATCGAGAAATTAAGGAAGAAAAAACACGTGGAACATGAAGCGTAAAGCATCTTTGTAGAAACCGAGTACCTTTTTGAAATACCAAAATGACGGCTACATGTGTTAGTTGGGAATAGGAATAAACGAGCTTTAGCCTAGGGGAAAACACTTAATAATGATTATGAAATTGAAAGAATGAATGAATACCTGTAAAGAATAACTTCCCGTAGTGAGTTTATTATTGATTCATGAAAATAAATAGAAGATTATATCAGAGAGTCGTAAGTTAACTACAACTCTAACTCTAACAAACCATAGTCTTCTATTTGAATAAGTCTAACACCCCCTCCCCCTCAAGAGAAGCATCGAATTCTTAGAGATGCAAAACTTGGATCTGAAAAACTCAAATAGAGACCGAGAGAAACCCTTGATAAAAATGTCTGCAATTTGGAGTGTAGTGGGAACATGAGTAACGTGCTGATTTCTAGCCGCAACTAACTCCCAAGCAAAATTATAGTCAATGTCGATGCGCTTCACCCATTTGTGAGCAACTGGATTCTGAGCCAAAAAATCACACAATTGCATAAGAGAAGTGGAGAACGATAAAGTGGAACACAAAGATCTCGCAAAAGATGAGTCAGCCAGACAACCTCAGAAGTTGTGTTGCCGAGAGCACGATACTCAAACTCGGTGTTAGAATGAGAAAAGGTGGTTTGGTTTTTGGCATTCTAAGAAACAAGGTTTCCGCCAAGAAAAAAGTCCATAATCACAAGTGGAACGTTGGCCTAATAAGCACCAGAATAGCCCAACACCTCGGGAGAGCTAGTAGAGAGAAAAGAGAGACCGAAATGCAAAGTGCCTCGAACATATTGGAGAATCCCAGCAAAATGATCATCTCGAGGGTCTTGAAGATACTGACTAACCGTGCTGACCGCAAAAGACAAATCTAGACGAGTAATAGTTAGATACTAGAGAGCCCCGACTAGAGAACGATATAGTGTTGGATTCTAGAATGGAGAACTAGTGCTGCTGTGGACCTAAAAACTAGGTACAAATTGAGTGGAAACTAGAGATGCATCAGACAATCTTGCACAAGTAAGAATATCCCTAGCGTACTTGGCCTAGCAAAAAAGAAGACCAGAACGAGTAAGTGAAGCTTCCAAGCCAAGGAAGTAATAAAGGGCACCAAAGTTCTTAATGGAAAATTCCAGATGCGTGCGGTCAATAAACTGCAGAAGAAGAGTCAGATCGTTACCTGTAAGAATGATGTCATCGACATAAACCAACAAATACAACAACGATTATCCCCTAGATAAAACAAATAGAGAAGTGTCAACCGAGCTACACTGAAAACCGAGCTGAACCAAGTAGGTGCTGAAACACTGAAACCATGCCCAGGAGGCTTGCTTGAGACCATAAATGGCCTTCCGCAAGTGACATACATAATTTGGGTGAACCGGGTCCTTGTAGCCAACTGGTTGCGCCATATAAACTGGAGAATCGAGCACTCCATTGACAAATATATTCTTGACATCCAGCTGATGAAGAACCCTGGAACATATAGTGGTAATAGCAAGAACTGTCTGAAGAGTAGAGGCTTTGACCACGGGCCTGAAGGTATGGTAAAAGTCTAAACCAATTATCTGAGAAAAACCTTGCACCACAAGATGGGCCTTATGGCCATCAACCGTGCCATCGGGATAATACTTTAGCCTATAGACCCACTTAGAGCCAACAATATTGACATCCGATGGTCGTCGAACCAAATCCCAGGTGTGCTGTCCACGAAGAGTCACCATCTCATGGTGAATGCCCTTTGTCTGAAAGTGAGAGCATAATTGACCATTTATGAACGCAGTCCCCCCATCACTCTAAAACACTTAATGGTGGAAGAGTACTGGTTCTCCACAAAAGCCTCAAATTGGCGATAAACATCCCAAAAATCATATTTACGCGTAGTGGGTAAAACCACGAGAGTCGGGAATGATCATCAAGGTAAATAGCATAGTAAGAGAAATCATTAGCAGATAAAATAAGAAAGGGCTCCCATAAGTTAATGTGAACTATATCAAGTACCCCAACAACATGTTTATCATTTGAATGAAAAGATAAACTCTTCATTTTTGCCTTTTCACACACATCACAAAGGGTAGGTTTGAGCAAAATCGATTAGACAGATAAGAATCTAGAAGCACGCACACCAGAAATAATGAAATACGAAACATGACTAAGTTCAGCATGCCAAGTTTCAAAAGACACACGTGACTTATTTGATTCCACGGTAGATAACAAAGTAGATACACCATAAACAAAAACATAAAGTCTCTCTTCAATATGACTGTGACCCAAGGTTTCCCTAGTAATTTTATGCTGAATAATAAATGAGCGATCATCGAAGCAAACAACACAGTTTAAGTCCCGAGTTAATTTGCTAATCAAAAGTAATTTTTTAGTGACATCAGACACAATAAGCACATCATAAAGAGGAAGAGATTTAGAATTATGAGAACCACCGACATGAGTAATAGGAAGGTGAGAACCATTACCAACATAGATGCACGAAGAATTGTCATAAGGTGTCACATGATCAACATTAGCGGGGGATGATGACATGTGTTATGTGGCTCCAGATTCAACAATCCATTTGGAATCATACTTCCTTCGATTATGAAAAAATGAGCCATATCACAAAAGGACAAATCTAGCAAAAGACAAAAAGAAGGAGTGTGTGAGAGTGATGCCACACTCGCGTGAAATAATGCGTTGAAGAATTCGAGGCACGTATCTTCACACTGCTAGTGAGTACGGCTGAAATTTTGCACGTGTTAGCACGCGTTGTTGAGATATGCTGGTTGAAACTGAGCGCGTGTTGGCATGTGCTTAAAAATGAAAGAATGAATTGTGTTCCTTTCACCGGAGAGCTGGGACATCATATTTGGCAACACGCTGGAGAAGAAGGTATCCACTGGAGCCTATGGAACTGCTACGGAGTAGTGGCTAAAAATATGAGGACGCCGATAAAAAAATGTTTCCATTGACGAAGTCGGGGATGCTGTAGTGATTGGAGTTATGTGGTTGGGAGAACGGAAAAAAAAACCTGTCGGAGAACTGAGGACGACACCGAGAAGAGTTACCGTCAGGAAATAGAGGTGTCCATCGAAAAAGATGATGGGCCGAGAATAAAGTGATGTCGAGGAAGTTCGGATACACGCCTGAGCTTTGCCAGAAATTGACTGGAACTAGTGGGGAGGAATCAGGGCCAAGATCAGTGAGGTTATTATACCATGAAAGAATGATTTCCCATAATGAGTTTGTTATTTATTCATGAGAATAAATAACATATTACATCAGAGAGTCGTAAGGTAGCTACAACTCTAACTCTAATAAACTCTAGTCATATATTTGACTAAGTCTAACAGAAACAATATATACAGATCGTGATAAACTGACATGCGTCATTATTGAAATTTTAAAACAGCAACAAGAATACCGTACACACTTATATCTCGATCAAAATCAAAACATCCGGACAGTTAGTAACACAAAGCTTCAAGCTATGAACTTAAAAATAACATTAATACAAACTCTAACCACAATGCAATGCGATTTTACTTTACTAACACTTTGAGACCAATCACCATAACTTTTAGTGATCCTCTCCGTGCAATTGTATCCGTGAATGCCACACTAGGCACATTGGGCCCACAGTCCAGGTACGCTCCATTCCCATAACTTCATGGTTGGGGAGGCTTATAGTATATGCAACAAGCTCGGTCCAACCAACTTAAAAATGTACAAAAAAGCAACCAGTCAAGCAACACAAAATGACCACTTCATTAATAGGAATGAATGATATAGTTCACTTGGCAGAGCTTCCATAAGTATTTGGAACACGTTAAGATCACCCAATCGGGCATGCAACGGATATAGCGAAAAACACTACTGGCCGAGGAGGCCACGATACTGCATATTCAGATTTGCCACGAACAAGGAGGAAGCACAATCCAAGTGCAAGATCATGATCCCCTATCTCAGACAAACTATAAATAAGAGGAGAACGCCAATATCGTGTAAGTGAAAAATGGTTGGCAAATAAATATACATTAAATTGTAATACTGACTTAAGCATTAAAGTCAATATAAGGCTAATTGCAGGTACATGAAGAGTGTGGGGCTCACACAAGCTAATCTCGGGCATTATCATCATTCAAAAGAAATTAACCACATCAGGTTGGAAGTTTTAATTTCCTGCAAAACCTTTCATTTTCTCGCTCTGAGAAATATGTTCTTCAGCATGTATCATTAAATCAAATAATTTCTCTATTTCATGTCCATGGTCCTTGTGATAAAGCCTTGGGGGCAATGGATATCCACTTCCAAACCTACTATCTATCCTTGAATCCACTATCTATTCACTACT
>JAULKK010142104.1:0-16836 GCA_032355705.1 Rubia peregrina | reverse complement strand
GATGCCAATTTTGTGGAGATCGAAGCAGTTGAAAATTAATGATTGAATAATTTTGTTATGGCGGGGAGTGTTCAGTGAGCTTCCGAGTTTGGACACTTTAAAACGAAAGTCAAGAAGAATAAGAACCTAGGGTATATTTGTCATTACACATTTAGTTTTAATACTAGGATATTTTAATCTTTTAATGTTTGGTTAATGTCGAAATTTGCCAAGTCAACGCTTGAATAGTGCGAAAAAGTTATATCGGCACATTTGGTAAAAAAAAAGTGTAATAATGACACTTTCAAATTTTACAGGTTAGATTAATACTTTCAGAAAGTAATAGGGTTAGTTTTGTATTTTGTCTGTACAATTATTATGACTAATGAAGTTATTTAATATTTATTTTTATTTATTGCAATGCGATATCTATAATTATAAAAACCTTTTGAAATTAATCTAAACATCTAAATAATTATAATTCAATCTTGGATATTATAAATAATCTCACATGGTCTAATCGATACATTTCATGTATCCGTTATTTTATTTAGTTATTCAACCTTATCTAATCTCACATGGTCTAATCGATAATTCAACCTTATCATTTAGTTATTTTATTATTATTTTCGATACATTTCATGTAATGCAAAATATTGTTTTAGACCGATTATCCGTTAGACAATGTCATTTTATAATTGATATAACTAGTGGTATTATTTGATATTTGTTTTTATATATTGCAATGAGATTTTTGTAACTTTGATTTTTTTAAAAATAATCTGCCGTAATGTATAATTAATTACAACCATAAAAACTATTGAAATGAGATTTTTCATGATTGGTCTAACCGTAAGTCAGTCTAATAGAAGACTTTTTCTTATTTCAATTTAAGAGGAAAGTACTAAAATAACCATACATTTATTAAATAAGTGTCAATATAACTCTTGAATTTTTTTAAAGTGGCAAAATGACCCTAAATAATCCATGATAGTACCAAACTACCCAGTTCAAATTTTTTGGAATTCAAAGTAGTGACACTTTTACCCCCTCACATAGAAAGAAATTAGGAAAAGTGGGATTGATTGTTGTACCCTAAATTTCTCTTCCATATTTTGCAAACCCTACTTTTCTCGTCCCTATTTTTGCAAACCACCCCGCTTCAATTTTCATCGTCTCTTCCATTTTCTATACCACCCCAATTTAATTTTCTGCACGTTCGGGATGTGGCACCGGGCACAATTGGGGTTGGAGATTGGTGAGCAAGGAATTGGGGGCAGTGTTTTAGGTGAGATTGGCTTGGCTTATAGCCTGGTGGTGTTGCGTCTTGATCAAAGACCCTGGATGAGCAAGAGCTCGGTTCAAGCAGAGTAGATTGATGACGGTGGTGCATTTTCGAGCTTCAGCGGTGCAATTAGATGGTGGTGTTGGGGGCAGGGGCGGATTTAAGGGGGGGCTGAAGGGGGCTCTAGCCCCCGCCAAGCAAAAAAAACGGGTATTTTCAGGGTGAAATTTTTTTGAAATTTTTTTCAGCCCCCGCCACGATGGGTAAAATTGGCGATTTTTTTCCCTTTGCATATCAGCCCCCGCCATGAATTGTTTCTGGCTCCGCCCCTGCTCTTACATTCACTTTTGATGATTAAAGTTGTTAAGCCCAAATAAAGTATTGGACCAACTTCGGCGCAATAAACTTAAGAGAAACTGTCCATAATCATAATCCTATTTTACTCGTAATTAGGAGTAATAGAGTTGAAAACAAAATAGTATAAAAATATAAGGTACGTAGTATTCCATTTACATTCTGATTCACTCTCTTTCACGATTTTCCTTCTTTCACTATTTGCACCTCGGCGACATTTCAAGACGCATCAACAACTGTAAAACAGTACTGTGTATTTGCAATCAATTAGTCTTGAACATAAAATTAATTTGTTTGATAAAAGATCAAGTGTTTTTCTAATAAGTGCGTGTCTATTTCTTTGTTTCTTTTGTTTTAATTTCTCTTTGTTTCTTTTGTTGAAGATTGCTGCTCCTGTTATGTCCTAAATTCACTGAATCTTTCAAAGACGCAACACGCCTTCATTATCACAACATTATCACAACGTGGTCGTATGTAATACTACTTCCACACACTTCTTCCGTCTCACTGTTAGAATTTCGCACACAAAATTAAGTGAATACACATGGCTACTATAGAAGTTATAACACTTTTTTTTATCGACACTAGTTAAAATGTTACAATAACAATGTGTTGCCTGAACCTTGAAAAATGTTAGTACTAAATCTTAAAATGATGTTGTGTTAGATCTAATGCAACATCACCTAAGATAATATTTGTAAAAAGTGTGTCCAACTTAGTTTTTTTTTTAATACACGAAGCAACACTTTCAAAGTCACATTAACCTTCAGTTTGTAGTGGTGACATGAAAGCTAAATAAACAAAACAAAATAGCATGCTAGATATGTTTATGGAAGTATATAAAATTTTACAAATTATTAACCAAAATGTTAACGTAATAGTGGGAGATGTAAATAAATATATTAAAGAGTGAAATATTAAAATCTAAGATAAGAGGAGAAAAACAAAAAAAATATTGGTAAACCCTCTATACTTCACTTTTAAATAAGAGAAAATGAGTATATGAAATTTACAAAGACTCGAGTTAGATTATGTCACCCAATCTTATGGTAGAAAGATTACATGGGATATACAATAAGTAATTTCTATTACTCGTACCATCATCTCACCATAATTACGGAGAGGCGCTCTCTATAAAACTAATTTAAATTTTATCAAAATAAGAAGGTATTTAAAATAAAATAAAAATTAGATAAAATTTGAATATGCGCCGTAAGTATGAAAAAAATAAAGTACTCCTTCCGTCCCAGTTAGATTTGCAATGTCATCATTATCACGCTGTTCAAGAAACATGTTTGACCGTTAATATCTTTACCTACGTATAATAACGGCAAATAAAAAACTTGATATTTAGAAGCTACTTTGTTATGACGAATTGAACAATATCATATACGATAATATTTTTGTTCATAAATCTATTCAAATATGCGGTTAAATTTTGATAGAAAATAGTGTAAAAAAAGTAGAAGTGCAGATAGAGTTGAGACAGAAGGAGTACGTAAGATCCAACCAAGTTGAGCTACGAAATGATATAATAATAATAATATTAATTAATATTATCAATATCAATATTAATATCAATATCAATATCAACATTAATGTTAATCAATATTAATATTAATATAATAGGAAGGTTGGAAAGAAGAAGAAGTGGTCTCAAACTGTTAATGAAAGTAGTTTTATTCTTTCAAGTATTGTCAAATTAGACCTGTCTTTATATTGCTGATTATAATACAAATAAAAAAATTCAACAAATTGAAAAGGTACTTGGTTTGTGATATACGAAAAATGGCAAGTAGTACTTGACCCATCATCAATGTAATAATAATCCGTCACCGAGTTTACAAAAAAAATTCATAAATCATTACATATTGTATTTTTAAATTTAAATATTCTTTCAATGGATGTTCTTTTAATATTTATGTTATTAAATAAGTATGGATTTATCTCCATATATTAGTATTATTTTTTGACCTTATAGATTAGATTGTTGTGTTCATGATGATCACCCGATTTAATTGTTCATGTCGATGTATTTTGTTCGATCTGATTTTACAGATCATGTGTTTCTCTAGGAGGAGTTTTGTTCTCGATCTGTATTTTTCAAGGTGTTTCTTGTTTGGACAACATAGATCGCGTTTTGGATCAAGTGGTGTTATAGTTATTGAATATCCCTGTTTGGCATAGGGATATTGATGCGTGATACGTTTCTCTTTGCCAAGTGGTAATAATTTTTGCAGAAGCAAGTCAATATCCCCGAAGGCGATGTTACAATTTTATTGGATCTATACTATGTAATAGTACAGAGAGTAAGTCTGGTTGACATATAATTTGAATATCCTTGCAATAAATTAGTTATTGCTATAGACTAGTTAGCTTGGATGTCAATTCCACTCATTGTAATCGTCGTTGATCGTTTTTCTCAGTATCTTTGAATGATTGATTTCAAAAATATATATAGGGGTGACCAACAATGTGAAATTCTAACACGCTTTGTAACTTATCTTCTCGCAATCATGGACAAAAATAGGATACAGCATGTACAAATAATGACAAATCTAGTAGACTATGTTACCTTATTAAAATAATGAACTTTTATTATAAATCAAATAATATTATACAGAGGTTACTAATTCTCAATTAGTGGCACACTTACATTAATGAGATATATTTTTTTAAATGACACTTTTCCTTTTTGGTAAAATTCATTCAATTCCATCCACTCATTCTACTTTATACTTTTTACATTCAATTTCATCATCTCATTTTTTCCCACCAAAATCCAAGCACCTTGGGAGGTCGTCGTCATACCTCTCAAAGTTACAATAAGCCCTAATTGCTTCCTAACTAAAATTAAGTCAAATAGTGGCAAATCGAGATCGTCCACGAGAAAGAGGGATTTTCCTAAAAGTTCATGCATACAAGGGTATATACTAGACTAGATATAGATATACATAAATATATAAAATCATGTAAAGAGGGTCGGGGGAAGGAGGTGTGTTTGGTTGGTTTTTCTAAGTTATGAATTTAAATACAAGATAACTAGTAAAGTAAATTCACTGAACATGCAACAAGCTACTAAAAAGAGAGTGAAACACAGTTTCAGGACCTTGGGCACAGTTGATTTCCACTTCCAAGCCTCTTATCTATCCTTGAATCTACAACCTATTCACTACTTTAACTACTTGTTGTGAAGATAAATTTTCTATCCTTCTTTGATATTAGTCTACAAGAATGAATTTGACATATCTTAGTAAACCTCTCTAATGACCCTTTTAGTCGATAAGCGACTAAATATATTCCATTAATGGCATTGAGTACAAAGAAGCAACAAGCTTGACAACACTTATAAACACTACATCGTGTCTAAGCATTGAACCAATTCATGCATTTACAAAGATTTGTCAAAAACGCTAAATGTTCATAGACCTCTCCCATTTGCTACCTTAAACAAACATGACAAAGAGTTCGACATCATCACATTCATCTAGCAATTATCAAATCATCAACCTAATTAGAATCTATAACTCATGCTCTTGGATTCCATATCAAAAGAGGTGAAACTTAGCTACTTTTCCCAACCCTAACTAGCAATCAAACAAGTATTTCATATTCTCAAACTTCCAACAACATTAATGAATTCAACAACCAACATTAAAAACTTATAAATGCACAATAGCTATAGCATTAAATAGGCATATAGAGTTCTCAAGACATGGGATTGGAAGCCTTAGTCAATTGCTCCCCAAGACTAAGTTTAGCTACTAGAATTCATACTAAACATCCAAAGCAAATCAAACATAAATCAAATATGGAACTAGGTGAAAACAAAGGAAAAACTAGGGTTTTTAAGTTCAGAAATCGGGAAGAAGAAGAGAGGGTAGAGAGAAGGATAAAGTGTGTTATTTATAGTACAAGAAAAAAAAAACACATTCCGGCCACACGTCACTCACGAGTCTCGACCAGGTCCTCACGAGTCGCGACGGAGGCCAGAAACAACATCTTGATTTTCTTTCTTCTTCTTGTCTTCTAACTTCTTCTCCACTTCACTTCTCTTAAAATCTTCAAGTGTTCAAAAGATGAAGTTCATGGTATTCAACGGTTTTCGGTTTTCAGTTTTCAAGCCTCGATGTTATTTTCACGTCACACAAAATTCACTAGAAAAGTCGAAATAGCATAAAAGTCGCTTTTAACTATCTTAAGAGAATTTTGAGGTAAAACACAAACTCTACATAATAAAATAGCGCAAAAGTGAGTTAATTTTTTTTAAAAATATCCACATAAAATGGACACATCACACCTATATCTATAGTTTCACTGACCGACTGTTGGTTAAACGGAGGGAGCATGTCAATCACTAATGGCGAACTCTAATTTGAACAGAGAGATTCCACTCGGCTGGACAATTTTGATAATCTGCCTCTTGGAGTCCCACTAATACAAAGAATCAAAGATTTTTCTTTAGAAAGACTGCGAATGAATCCCAATTATTAAAAAAAATTAAAGATTCCTCGGTCAAAACTGAAAAAATGGAAAATAAAATAATGGTCAGGAGGCATATTTGAGTGCAATCCCATCAATCTCTCAGCCTCGTTGCTTTAAGCATACGTACGAGTACTATTATTCTAGAATTTGGGGATTTCAAAAGTATTCATAAAAATATTTGTTTGTTTGATCTCAAACACCATATAATAGAAATTATTTGTTTAGTGTTGTCAACCGAGAATATTGAAGTCATTTTGACTAATCTAAACCTAATTGGTGCTGTCAACCGGGAATATTGAAATCATTTTGACTAATATAAACCAAATTTGTTCAAAAATAACATACTAATATTATAATATGCTACTAATTTTAATTATTTACTATACATAATCAATCATCCCTTGTTAAAATATACCGCAGCTAAAGATATATTTAAAACGATAAATATCTCATACTATATATATCACTAAAGAAAATTCAAATAAACACATAATCTGCAATAACAAATTGTTTGGATTTTTTATACAATGATAGAGTACTTTTGATATAAATATGTATACATGTTGTTTATTTGTTATATATGACAAACTCTTGTTTTAGATCGACTAACTGTTAAATGATGAAATTTTATAATTAGTGAGACTAATTAGGTCATATGATATTTACTTTTATTTATTGCAATGAAATACATATGATGACATTTTAAAATGAATCTCAACATATAAATTATTACTTTATAAAAAAATTAAATGAAATATGTTAAAATAATTATTTTATTGTATTCAATATTTAACGATTTCTAATTAAATTAATTATTTCACTTCATAACTCATATAGTTTTTCTTAGATGACTAAACTTTAAAATTTTAAATAAATTTTATTTTCGATTTAAATTTAAGACACTACATCTTAATATTTTAATTAATAATATCGTTCAATGCGCGATGGTACTCCGCTAGTTAATTAGAAAAGAAAAGATAAAAGCCAGAAATGGCCCAAATGGGGAGCTTGCTCAGGATCCTAGCGTTAATAACGAACACGAACATTATGAATTTGAGATTGCTCTAGTTAATATTTGGATTGAAATCATTTATTTAAAATAATGAATCATAATAAGAATATGCTGATTTACGATAGAAGTCAAGTTTGATCTAAGATGAGTGAATGTTGAATATTTTGTCATCTATGTTGGTAAAACAATAGAAGTCGAGTCACGATTGACCTAAGATAAGTAAAAGTTGAACCTTTTATCATCTATGTTGGTAAAACAATAGATGCCGAGCCCCGGTAAACCTAAGATGAGTAAATGTTGAACCTTTTGTCATCTATGTTGATTTACAATAGAAGTCGAGTCACGATTAACCTAAGATTAGCTATGGTCAAACCTTGAAATTGGTTCAATTTGTTTGGACGTTGAACAATATGTGCAATTAGGCTTGCTAATGGTCTTACTGACATCGTCTGTAGACGTCGGCCGAATTACTCTATTGTGCCGTCATGACCCACATAAAGCTCATAGTCAGGACCGACACCACATGAAAAGCTAACCGATGATGGCGGATAAACCCTATTGGACTGTAATGGGCCACATGGAGTCCATATGTATGACCGATACCGCAACCGACGTTAGTCGATTGTCAGTCTTTAGGTGGACTTTAGTGAGGGAATGAAATTACAGTGCCCATATTTTGACTAATTAGCCACAAACCCTATCTAAAGTTATTCTCAAACTAAAAACGCCTCCCACCTGTCATCTCCTCTGACATTCACACACAAACATATTCCTCCAACTTTCCATTCAACCATAAAATCCACAAGTTTACTGTCAAATGAATTGGAAAACTCAATCAAAATCCAACAATTAAGAGCGGGTGAAGTGTATACTGATGCAAATTAAGGTTATAGTTGTGTGGAATAATTGTGGCCTACCCAATTGGTAGCCTTAGCACTCTTTATATTTACATGGAAACGTTTATTCTAGACTTATACCCTAATACATCCCTCAATTTTTACGGGGTAAAATAACGGACAGATTGGAATGATGTTTACAAAACAACTCACTAGAAAGACTTTTGGTAAAAAATATCATCAACATGTAACTATGTAGAAACATGTCTAACCCGAAGCCCTCTATGTACAACCATTTCACGAACAAAGTGGTAGTCTACATCAATATGCTTGCTATGATCATGATGAGCCAGATTGGTAGCAAGTATGTGGTAGAAACATTATCACAATAGAGAGTAACAGGTTCACGAAGAAAATATCCCAAATTAGTAAGAAAATGACGAAGCCAAATTGTTTCAGTTGCAGTGTCACAACAACACTATATTCAGCTTCAGTTGAGGATTTTGACATAGTAGGTTTCTTCTTAGAGCACCGGGAAATCAAATTATTTCCAAGAAAAATGGCATACTCAGTGATAGAACGAAGACTGTCAGGGCAACCATCCCAATCTGCATCAGAATAAGCTACCACTAGTGCAAGAGAGCTCGTCGAATGGAGAAAGAGACCAAACTCCAAGGTACCTTGCAAACACCTGAAAATTCTCTTCACGGCATGAAAGTGAGTAGTACGAGGAGCATGCATAAGCTAAGAAACCATATTAACAGCATAAGCAATATTTGGACGAGTCATAGTAAAAAATTGTGAAGTACTAACCATGCTACGATAATCTGTGGGATCAGCAAGAAGTTCTCTATCAAATGATGACAACATAACTCTAGAAACACATGGTGTGCGTACAGATTTAATAGTATGAAGATGAAATTTCTTAAGCAAATCAGACACATATTTTTGTTGGGACAAAAATAGGCCAGAAGGAGTACGCGACTACGGAATACCTAGAAATAATGGAGAACCCCCAAATTCTTCATATCAATCAGAGACAAGAGAATAGTAATGAGTTTATTAACTAGAGCAGAATTACTACCTGTGACAACAATATCATCCACATAAAAAAGTAAAATAAGCATATGACCCTGATACTTTAAAATAAACATAGAGGTGTCACAAGAGTTGCATTTAAAACCAATAGATAATAATAAAATTCTTAACCAAGAAAACCAAGCTCGCAAAGCTTGTTTCAACCCAGATATGGTCTTGTGTAAACGACAGATGTAATTTGACTTCGAAGGATGTGTGAAACCCTCAAGTTGGCACATGTAAACATATTCATTCAAAAACCCATGCAAGAAGGCATTTTTAACATATAATTGACGAACAGTCCAATTAAGAGAGACAACAATAGTAAGTACTAACGCACAGTAGTAGGTTTCACAACAGGACTAAAAGTTTCAAAATAATTAATACCTGCATGTTGATGATTGCTTAAAACAACAAGTGTGACATTGAACCACTCCACAGACCCATCAGAATTGTATTTAACTTTGTATACCCATTTAGAGCTAAGTACATGACGATTGTAGTTGCGAGGTACCAACTCTCAAGTATCATTTTAAATTAAACTCCTATGCTCATCAAGCATCACCTGAAGCCAACGAGAATCTTTAAAATGAGAGGGTTCGAACTCTACGAAATCTAGTTTTAAATCCATTAGGCGACGAGGTTTGTAAATACCATCTTTAAGACGAGTAACCATAGGATGAGCATTTGGAACAGCCGGTAAAGGAAACGGGGAAGCTGAACCAAGAGAAACAGGCGACTCAGGACTAGAAACTGTCTCGGGAGATATGATAGGTGAAGATAACACAAGCATTGGACTCGGAGATACATGCTTTGGCGAAGAAGACACTGAAGAGATAGATGGAGGACTGAGCTCGACAGGAGCATGAGAAGTCACTGCATTCACCGTCGGTGTTGGGGACGAAACAACTGGCAAGTTGAGTGGAGATGACAAGAAGGGAGAAACCGGTAGTGGAGCCACAACAGAGACCGGCGTATACGCTGCATGAACGACGACACATGGGGATAACTATTAACTCGACGAGACCACTGTAGGAGACCAACTCAAATTTAAGGTAAGAGGAGAGGAAAATGGTAAACTCAACTTGGTAGAGAGAAGACTACGATAGGGAAATTGTTTCTCATGAAAAATAACATGAAGACTGATATAAACACGACCTGAAATGGGATATCCCTTGTAGTTAAAGACATAACCAATCAAAACACAATGCTTCAATTTAAGTCGTAATTTATTGATTTTAGGATCCATCAAAAGCCAAAAATATGCACAACCAAAAATCTTCAAAAAAATCATAAGATGGTGACCGATGAAATGATTTCTCAAAAGGTGAAACACCCCTAACTGAGCTCGGTAGGAGATTTACAGTAAACACTACTTGAAATGCAACATCAACCCAGAATTGAGCAGGCAAGTCAAATTGGATTAGCATGGTACAAGCCATTTCAATAATATGCTTATGTTTACGCTCAACAACCCCATTTTGAGCTTGGGTGCCTGGTCAAGATTTCTGAAAATGATTCATGATTTTTGAAATGTTGAGCAAGAGTAGAATAATTAAGTTTCCGTCCACCACTTTGATTTTTTAAATTTTGAAATAAAATTTTTTTCAACCATGTTTTGAAAGATCTAGAATTGTTAATAAATTTCAATTTTCGAAGCAAATGATAAATCAATTTAAAACATGAAAGTCATCAACAAAAACAAAATAATAAAGAAAACACAAATTTGATAAAACTGGTGATTGCCAAAGATCATTCTGAATCAAATACAAAGGATATGGAGCAGAATGTTGAACTATTTCAAAAGGCAATCTATCAAGCTTGCCCAATTTGCATTTTGAAGCAAATTAAATACTTTTATTAGAAACTAAAGACCCTATAACTTTAGAAGAGGTGTGACCAAGATGAGCATGCCAGATATTTTTCTGACTCCTTAGTAGCTAAAAATGCAGGTAATAACGGATGACCGACTTTTATTAGAGACGGGACAGTTGATCACAGTTAGAAAATCCACCACCACATCTATATTTAGCAGCTAGGTCTCCATTGACCGAGATTCCATTTCTCGAAGGCTCGATAATCTACCTTTTAACTCCATAGATTTAGCTAAACTAGCATGCATGAAACGAGATTGTAAACAAATCCAAATATCACGAGAACTAGGCAATTCATGAACATCAACAAACACATTTTACAAGATAGTGGCAAAAATCCAAATCTTTACTTGCTGATCAACGCGAAGATATTCATAAAATTGATAATTCGAAATCGAATTACTAGAGTCATCATAAATCATTGGAGTAGGAAGAATAACAATACCTTCTCGAGACCCATTAACTGATGAGACAAAAGAAGACACGTAATTTATATTTTCCATATAATTTAATAGTGACCAAATTGGATGAATTTGGACCCGACAAATGGGGCATATTAACTGCCAAAGGTCCTAGAGTTTGGTTTGAATTTTGGGAGTCCAAGTGGTAAATTTACTATTCACGTGAGAATCCAAGTCAAGACCTCCATTCAATTGAAGCTGATGCGTCTCAAGGAGGGGCTGATGTTGCGCATGAAGCGCACGCGCCTGGTGCTACGCATGAGAGAGCTCATCTGTTGCGCACCTGCCAGCTGTTGAGCGTGAAATGGAAGTGCCTGGAGCTTGGGATAACGTGGTTTGATCCGTATCAGTTGTCTGTTGGTGGGGGGGAGGAACTAAGGCCGGTGAAAATACCCGACGATGGAGAGCTCGTCTGAAACACGGTCGAGCCAGACGACGGCGTGGATAGTGTCTGAAGATTGGAACCAGTGTGAAGTTCGGACAAGGGTGGAGCAAAATTTAAATCGGAGGTGGTAGAATCTGGGCTGAGCCAATCTAGAAGGCCACTGGCTGAGCTCTAGATGCGAGATTTGGCTGGCCGGCGACCGAACCTCCGGTCGAGAGGGTTTATTGGCCGACAATTAATACTTCACTCATGAGGTTTGGCTGGCCGGCGACTGATCCTCTGTTCGCAAGAGTTCCCCAGCAAGTGACATAAATAGAATTTCTCCAAAATCCGATGAGGGTCGCGCCGGACTGGACATGGTGAAACTGGAGTAAACCGGAGCAGATGCCGGTGACTGGTTGTCTGCAGCGTAGGATAAGCCAAAAGCTTCCGGTGGAGGGATCGAAACCATCCAAAAAAATTAACGGGAAAACGCTTTTGAAAAGTTTGAGAAAAATTTCGCTTGAAATGTTTATGCAAAACCTAGAGCTCTGATACCATGCGCGGAATAATTGTGGGTTAGCTAATTGGTAGACGGTAGTTGTAACACTCTTTGTATATGAATAATATTTACATGGAAAAATCTATTTTAACCTTAGAGCATGTACAATGTGGAACTCGGTTTGAGCTCAATTTTTTAGCCCAAAACTCCCCACAATTGGGGGCTCTGAGTGAGCTGCATTTACTGAGCCCACCCCTCGGTTTGAACTGAAAGAGCCAGCCTAGTTCTGAAAAATGGCAGAGGCCATGTGCGCCCCCACTGACAATTCCCATTTTACGAATTCCAATGTTCTCCCAAATCCCATTTTCCCACAATTCTCATTTTGTGCCCAATTGCTATTATTTTAATTTTATTTTTATTGAAATAATAATTTTAAAAAAGTGAAATTAAAATTAAAACTTAAAACAAAATTGTATTGTTAAATTTAAAAACGAAATAAAAAACAAAATTGGAAAAACAAAATTTAAAGTGAAATTTAAAAGATGAAAATAAATTGTAGTTCTTTTTAATTTTGATTCATAAAATAATTTCTAAAAGTTAAAATTAATTTTAAATTTTAAAAAATTGAATTTCAATTCAAAAATTACAAGTTTATTATTAAATTTCACATTTTAACTTATTTGAATTAAATATTAAAGGTAAAATTAATGAGTAGGATAAAAAGAATCAAGGGGGCCATGGAGTGGTTTCAACCACTGTGGAGAGAAAAATGAAGTGATTTAGTTGCGGGCTCAATTGCAGAGGTGGAAGAGAGAGATTGATTATTTAATGAATTGAAACCGTAAGAGCAGACTCAGAGCGGTTTTACCATTGTACACGGTCTTATACCCTAATAATAGTCATCCATCATATGCTTCAATTTCAATTCTTTTGGTGAAACTCATTTTATTTCTTGAAGAAGAAAATATTGAATCTTTATATGAATTGTGATTATTGTGTTAGATGTTTATTTTATAGAATGTGTTCCTTACTGTTGTTGTTGTTGTGAATATCATGCCATTTATAATTTATTAGGAGTTCTAGGCATAGACCAAGGTTGATTCAAGGCTAGAATGTCATTTTTGCTAGAAAATTGTTTCAATGGCTGACACCAGTCCCTAGCCGTTGTTCCTACTGACATCAAAATTATATGTGAGCGACGTCTGTCACATAGAGTTGAAATTATTTGAGTGTGTTTTTCCTCGGCGATTCATGCTACGACTAACATAAGTAGACGTTGTGATGTAACAGATGGAGCGTGTGGAAATGGTTGAAGGATGCAATATAATTGAGATTGACAGACCTATAACCTCTCAAACAACATCAACGGTAACTTTCACTTTCACCAAGCACATGTTATAAGTATTAGTCTTTTATAATCATGGTTGTATACTCCCCCCTCCCGAAATAAATGACATATTGAAATGTGACTCAATTTTTTAAGGAAGATGAGGTGGCAAAGAATAATTGTGAAAAAATAGGGATATTTTAGGAAAGCAGTGGGTCAGCCATACATTTTTTGAAGTTAAAAAGGATATTGTTGGAATTTTACAACATATTCTTTATCATTTTTGGTAAGAATTAAAGTGTACCATTTTATGTGGGACAGATGTAAATAGAAAGTGAGTCAATTATTCCGGGACCCGGGGGGGTATTTCATTTGTGGATTGCCTATTTTTAAAACTATCTATATTTTGTGTGAAATTGCAGTAAAGGGGTGGAGAGAATTATCAATGGACTTTATACGTAATCATGGAAGAACTAAGTTGATCATCGTTCGACTATTTCGATAAATTAGTTGCACCAAGTGTTTGAATCAACAAAAAGAATGTGGCCATTATATTATAATTGATGTATCGATTCCAAATATTACTCTTGTAATATCCATGGGATTTTTAATTATTTATTATTGTAAATATGTAATGACGACTGACTACCGATTATGGACCGACAATTAATAATAATATAGTAGTTTTTATTGTAAGTTGGTAATATGTTAGTGTAATGACGGTTTTGTGATGGGCTTCCATTTCTCTTAAGTTGAACGGCAATTTATATTATTAATTATTTCTGGTCATATGTCAATTCATCGGCAATCGAAATGCACCGAGTGAGCGACGTCGACTGTCCCATCGACTGTGAAAAGGGAAAATATGGCAAGCCTACCAACATCGCTAAAAAACAACTACGTCGACCGTTCATGGTGAAAACCAACGTCGATTTTGTTGTCGATCAAATCCACTTTCGAACGATGTCGACAATGTACTTGGTTAAGAGCGACATCGGGTTTGGACTCGGTAGCTATAGAAATTGGTTGAGCATTCGATTGCTAGCGACATCAGGAATTACAGTTCAGTCGCTCATATAACAGAGTACCCGATGTTAGTAAGCCATCGGTTCCAGTGTCGGTCACCAACCTTTATACCTCAGTTATTTTAGAACATAACTGATGTAAAAATACTTTTTACTGCAGCTGTATTTACCTCAGTTATTTCATAAAGATTATGTTTCTTGAAGTGTATGTTCCAACCTCTGCGTTGCTAGCAATCCTAGCTTTGTTTAAGGAGGGTAATAGAAAATAATAAAGATAAGGAAACTAATTTTTTCTTTCTAGGATTGTGATATTCTATTCCCTGTACGATTACATTTTATACTTACCTACTGTATAAATATCAATACACACAATCTCTAACAATTGTAGATTTTGTTACTAATGCAAATTGCCCATTCAGCCCAAAATCAATTTTAAGGGAAAAAGAAAAACCTTGTTTTTATTCTTACTCCCACATGGGAAATTTAGAAAGGATGTGTGTAGTTTAAATATGGAAATGGTTCACTACCACTTTGAGTTAGCAAGGGGAATAAAGACCCCTTGCACACGCCACCGCCGCAGACCGACTGCACTGCTTGTCCGGACATGACGAGGCAAGGCGGACAGGTCGGGTCTTGATCACATATTAATCTTTTCGGTCAGCATTAGTTTGAGAGCACGGAATTATGAGGCTTCTTGGATAATCACACGTATTTGAACTAGTTTTAAACTGAAATCCTATTTTTCTCCCTATATTTCTTATGTGATTAAAGAGGTTTGAAACTTTCTGAGATGGTAAAAAAAATCTAACTCTTCACTCAAGTTTAAATGTTAAAATTGGTTTTCAACATAATTCCTTACTCGGTCTCTGACTGTTCCTGTCTTTTAGTCAGTCAAATGGGGAAGTGAACTGCTCCACGTTCTCTTGATATTGAGCTGTGGCGGTTAGTTTGTGCAACTATAAAAGGCGAGTTCATGAGCAGTTCTTAACACACAGTTCATTCCTTTTCTCTTCTCTTTTGCTGCTTTCAAAAAGTTTTACCTCTGAGCAAGATACTTATGAGTGCCTCCTCCTCTGCTTGAGTGCACGAGTAAGGGAGGTTCTGTGGTACCTTGGGAAACGAACACATGTGTTGAACCTTGCATTACGGGTTAGACAATTTTTGTTTCAAAGGCAGTGATTTATCACGCCCACAGTTTCACTTTTAAAACAAAACACTTTCTTCTCAATTAATATGTTTTCGAAAATCTGCAATTTTATTTTACTGTCAGTTTACAAAACTATTGACCAAATATTGCTTCACGAATATTGTTATTCAAATTTTGCCAACATTTCTTACATTTTATCAAATACACGTGCACTGCACAATTAAATACTTTTAAGATACACAATTATCCCGCATCGGGAGTAATTGCTAGTCGTTCTGTATATTATCTGTTTTCGAAAATCTGCAGTTTTGGAATGAAAAATCAATCATTCCAAAATGTTAGGAAAAACTCTCAGCGTCGATTACAATAAGTGAAATTGACATTCAACCTAATTAGCCTCTAGCAATAACCAATCCATTGCAAGGATATTCAAATTACATGTCAACCAAGTTGATCGTCTGTATGATTACAAATCAGATCCTATAAAAATCGTAACATCGCCCTCAGAGATATTAACTCGCTTCCGCAAAAATAATGACCACTTGGCACAGATGAGCGTACCATCATCATTATCACTATGTCAAATAGAGATATACCATCTGTAACACCACTTGATCTAGATCCAAAACACGATCTATATTGTCCTAACCGTAAACACCTGAAAAATACAAATCAAGATTAGAACTCCTTATAGAGAAACACAAACGAAATCACAGACATACGATCTGTAAAATCAGATCGAAAAAAATACATCGAACATGAACAATTAGATTAAATGATCATAATGGACAAATCAATCTAATCTATCAGGTCGAAGAAACAATACTAACGTATACATAGGGATGACAGTGGGTCGGGTTTTGGTGGAGGTCCGCCCCGCATCCGCCCTATTGGGCGGGTATGAATGTAGTTTTTGTGGGAGTGGGCAGGTATGTGTATGAAAATTGATACCCGCCATGGATAATGGATCAGACATGGATATTAATTCATACCCGCCCCACCCCCGCCCACCCACTATACCCGCTATGTAAACACTAATTTATTATATAATATACTATTATTTATCCATAATGCACATGTTTTACTTATAATATTTTCATGTAAATAT
>JAULKK010142001.1:0-16836 GCA_032355705.1 Rubia peregrina | reverse complement strand
ATACCAATAGATACAACATGATTTTTGGACCATTTACTGGAGTCGACCATCACAAGAAATGCATCACATTTGGGGCAACATTTATTGCTAAAGAAGACATTGGCTCTTTTGAGTGGATATTAAGAACATTCATAAAGGCTATGGGAGGTCGTGAGCCTACTTGCTTGATAAAGGATCAAGATCCTGTTATGAAACTTGCAATAAGTAATGTGTTTGAGAAGATGGAGCACATATTTTGTATTTGGCATATTATGAAGAAGATGCCAGAAAAAGGTATTTTTTGACCATTTATTTTTAATAGTTATATTACTTTTTCTAACATGTTATTTTTTAAAATATGTTAAATTTAAGATCACTCCTACTTCATTTTAAAGGTTTTTGAAAGTCCTACTACTACTTTGTGTAAGTACTTTAATTCATGTTTGCGTGGGTGAATCGGGTGATTTTAAAAGAGACTGATTTTTTGGCAAAAATAAATGCTTGTGTGTGGTACTTCAAGAAGGAGCCGGAGGAATTTGAGAAGGAATGACATGCAGTGACTGAGGAATACGGATTGCAAATCATAATTGGCTTTGCTACATGTTCGAGATCAGGCGTACGTGAATTTTTGCTTATTTTAGAGATCTATTTTTAGGAGGCATAATAAGAACAACGTCAAGGTCAGAAAGTGAGAATGATTTTTTCACCTTCTTCACTAATCTGCATGTGACTCTTGTTGAATTTTATATGAGATATGAGACGTCAATAAATTCTCACAGACATACACAAGGTCAGAATGATAGTGATTTAAGAAACAAATTTGTAGAATGCAAGACACCATTGTGCATTGAGAGTTGGCCTCAGAGGTTTTCACTAACACAATGTTTTATGAGTTCAAAGCAGAAGTTAATGCTGCTTGTTTTGATTGTAATGCAGAAGAGGTTAGGGTTGAAAAAGAATTGGAGATTACCAAAATTGAAGAAGTTAACCGTACAAAGGTTTTTGAAGGGGTCTTTGGAAGGACCAATCTGGAGACAAAGTATTCATGTAAAATGTTTGAGAGGATGGGTCTACCTTGTAAACACATGTTTGGTTGTGGAAAGGAAAGAACGTTGATCCAATTCTTAACAAGTATTTACTCTAGAGATGGACTAAAATGGCAATGAAAACACATGTGTTTGACTTAGAAGATAGTATTTTGGAGGAATGTATCCCTTCAATGGATAGGAAGTTGGTTTTGAATGAGTTATGGTTGAAGATCTTTAGTTGTGTGAGCTTGGTAGAAAATAGGATCTTGCTTCTCTTGTGGAAAGCTTCCGAGTTGTGAGGTTGAATATGGAATAAAAAATATCTATGAAAAAAACTCCAACCAAAATGCAACACATAGAGATTCTCCTTGGATAAAAAACCCGAAGTGAAATTCATTCCAACCCTCCAAAGTTTTTAAAAAATAAGGGCAACGAAAGTGATGGAAAATGATTGAAAGGGGAGAAGGAGAAGGTGATTGAGCAGCGCCAGAAAAATAAGAGATTATGCGAGGGTTGTGAGGAGTTAGCATACAATGATATTAGAAATTACCTACACAAGAAGGCTTCTAAGGTAAATTAAATTTGTTTGATATTACAATTGAGTTGTATGTTTATATTGTGTTCTTATATTGGTTTTTGGTGGGATTGTAAATTTAGTGACTTGATAAATTTGTTGTAGGTTCAAGAGAAATTTGAAGGGAAAAGAAATATCAATGATCAATGAAAAAACAAGGTCGGTGGGTGTTTCTTAATCCTCAAATTGAAATTTTTATTATGGAAATAATGTTCAAGAAGAAATGGTGTGTTTTATAGCTTCTTCTACTATTGTGTCATACTTTCTTTTCTGTATAGTATGCTCTTTCTTTTGGTAGGGGTTGTATACTGTGTTAAAATATTCGTCTTCCGAGGACTTCCTTTTTTATGCACAAGTTCATGGGGCCTACATAATTTCATGAGATACACAAGTTTCAGTTTGCAATTATCTTATCTATGTTTTCTTATACTGTGCAAAATGTGTGGACCGAGTGAAACTCTCATAGTGCATGTGTATAGCTTAACCAGTATCAGATGATAGTACATTGCCTCTCATGATAGATATAAGCTATGGTAATTTCTTGCTTCTAAGTGATGCATATATGTGTAGTGTGTTGCTACATTTATGTTCATGAGGTTACTTCTGTTTCTATTTTATTTTTGGATTCTGCTAACCACTGTCAGATGATAGTGCACGTGTCCTTATAAGTATATGCAGATTGCTTAGGAAAAATTACAGTCTGCCACTAACTTCACTTTTCTTTGTTAGGTTCATTTTGCTGCTACCAAGGTTAGCCTTTCCAGGAATTCAACAAGTCTAGCTCAAATGTAAAAGTGGTTATTTTAATGGATACAGTGAGGGTAAGCTGGTATTTAAATTTTTGTGCTGTCACATTATGCAAACATAATGTTAAATTAAGATGACACTTCATTCGTGTCTCATATTATTAAGGTAAGTTATTTGAGGATACATAGTTTTAACACCCTAACTGATTCTAACTGTTACACAGTTTTAAAGAGCAAAGTTTGTTGCAACTTCAACTTCTATGTTTCATTACTAACAGTGAAACTATTTGTTTATTTACAGGTGTGTCATGGTGTGTTGATGAAGCGAAGAGAAGAAGTGGAAAATCATATGTATAGAATCACAACATGTGTTTGTAGCTACTACTGTTTTGTTCAAACTTTTTTATTTTTTTCAAGCAGAATGTCAGAATGTGTAGTCATAACCATTCATAGATGTTAATGTAGAGATACTCTTTGATTCTTCTTACACATGCATTGCTTATATTTTTGTACCCTCATTCTTTTGATTGAAATTATGTTGTAATTTCTGTAAGACATCTAAAATAAAAAAGGCATCAGATAATGTGATTGTTGGATGAATTTTAGTACTTTTGGTGTTTTAAATTTTTTTATTGGTTGAGCCTTTTTGAAGGAATGTGATTCTATTAATGTTTGTAGGTGCTTTAAATTAAGGGTGTGAGTGCTTGTCAATTGTATTTTTGGTGCTTCAATAATTTTGACCAGTTTGTTTATTTTTTAAATTTTATTGAGTGTAGGCGCTTCTATTAATATTTGTAGGTGCTTTAAGTTAAAGGTGTGGGTGCTTGAAAATTATATTTACGGTGCTTTAAGAATTTCTTGAAAATTTATTTAAATTTTATTAAGCATAAGTGCATGTGCTTAAATTATATCAGTAGGTGCTTTAAGTTAAATGTGCGCGTGCTTGAAAATGATATTGTATATTATTAAGCAATGCATTTAAACTAATGTGTGTGGTTTAAGGTGTTTGAACTAGTAGGTACTTAAATTTTTTAGTGCTGCATAAAAAGTTTCACATTAAAAATATAACTTATATTATTATTTTAAAAGAATATTATATTCCAATTAAAAATACAATATCTAAAATAAAATGTACATGAATTATTCCATAATTAATGCGAATAGGTTCTTCAACGTTTGTATGGAGGTGCTTCTAAGTTGTGTTGAAGGTGCTTCAACATCTATTTGTTTGGGCTTTGAGTGTTTAACAAAGGTGTTTAGAATTCCTATTTTATTTTTTGGGCCTTTTTGACGGAAGGAGTTTCTTTTAATGTTTGTAGGTTCTTTAAGTTAAGGGTGTGGGTGCTTGTCAATTGTATTTTTGGTGCTTCAATAATTTTGACCAGTTTGTTTATTTTTAATTTTTTTATTGAGTGTAGGTGATCCTATTAATATTCGTATGTGCTTTAAGTTAAAGGTGTGAGTTCTTGAAATAGTATTTTCGGAGCTTTAAGAATTTCGTGCAAATTTGTTTAAATTTTATGAAGCATAAAGTCTAGGTGCTTCAAGTTATGTTAGTAGTTGCTTCAAGTTAAGGGTGCAGGTGCTTGAAAATGATACTTTTGGTGTTTTGAAATTTTTATTGGTTGAGCCTTTTTTGACGGAAGGTGTTTCTATTAATGTTTGTAGGTGCTTTAAGTTAAGGGTGTGGGTGCTTGTCAATTGTATTTTTGGTGTTTCAATAATTTTGGCAAGTTTGTTTAAATTTTATTAAGCATAAAGTGTAGGTGCTTCAAATTATGTCACTAGGTGCTTTAAGTTAAGGGTGTAGGTGCCTCAAAATGATACTTTTGGTGTTTTGAAATTTTTATTGGCTGGGACTTTTTAGTGGAAGGTCCTTTTATTTATGTGTGCATGTGCTTTAAATTAAAAGTGTGGATGCTTGAAAGTTGTATTTTCGGTGTTTTAAGAATTTCGTTCATATTTGTTTAAAATTTACTAAGCATAAAGTGTAGGTTCTTCAAGTTATGTTAGTAGGTGCTCTATGTTAAAGGTGTAGGTGCTCTAAGTTAAAGGTGTAGGTGCTTGAAAATGATACTTTTGGTGTTTTGAATTTTTATTGGGTGGGCCTTTTTTACGGAAGGTGCTTCTATTAATGTTTGTAGGTGCTTTAAGTTAAGGGTGTGAGTGCTTGTCAATTGTATTTTTGGGGCTTCAATAATTTTGGCAAGTTTATTTATTTTTAAAATTTTATTGTGCCTAGGTGCTTCCATTAATATTTGAGATGCTTTTAAATTAAGGGTGCGGGGGCTTGAAAATAGTATTTTCGTTGCTTTAAGAATTTGTTTAAATTTTACTAAGCATAAAGTGTAGGTGCTTCAAGTTATGTCAGTATGTGCTTTAAGATAATGGTGTAGGTGCTTGAAATTGATTCTTTTGGTGTTTGGAAATTTTTATTGGTTGGGTCTTTTTGATGGAAGGTGCTTTTATTTATGTGCGCATGTGTTTTAAGTTAAAGGCGTGTGTGCTTGAAAATTGTATTTTTTGTGCTGTAAGAATTTTGTGCAAATTTGTTTAAATTTTATTAAGCATAAGTGTAGGTGCTTAAACTTATGTCTGTAGGTGCTTTAAGTTAAAGATGTAAGTGCTTGAAAATGATATTGTATTTTATTAAGCAATGTGTTTGAACTAATGTGTGTGCGTGGTTTAAGGTGTTTGAACTAGTAGGTACTTAAAGTTTTTTAGTACTGTATAAAAAGTTTCACCTTTAAAATATAAATTATATTATTATTTTAAAAGAATGTTATATTCAAATTTAAAAAATATAATATCTAAAATAAAATGTACATGAATATTTCCATAATTCATGCGAATAGGTACTTCAACTTTTGTATGTGGGTACTTCTTAGTTGTGTTGAAGGTGCTTCAACATCTATTTGTTTGGGCTTTGAGTGTTTAACAAAGGTGTGTAGAATTCCTACTTTATTTTTTGGACCTTTTTGATGGAAGATGCTTCTATTAATGTTTGTTGGTGCTTTAAGTTAAGTGTGTGGGTGCTTGTCAATTGTATTTTTGGTGCTTCAATAATTTGGCAAGTTTGTTTATCTTTTTAAATTTTATTGAGCGGAGGTGCTTTTATTTATGTGCACGGGTGCTTTAAGTTAATGGTGTCGGTGCTTAAAAATAGTATTTTTGTTGTTTTAAGAATTTCGTGCAGATTTGTTTAAATTTTATTATGTATAAAGTGCAGGTGCTTCAAGTTATTTTAGTAGGTGCTTTAAGTTAAAGGTGTAGGTGCTTGAAAATGATACTTTTGGTGTTTTGAAATTTTTATTGGTTGGGTGCTTAAGTTAAAGGTGTTGGTGCTTGTCAATTGTATTTTGGTGCTTCAATAATTTTGGCAAGTTTGTTGATTTTTTTAAAATTTTATTGAGCGTAGGTGCTTTTATTTATGTGCGCAGGTGCTTTAAGTTTATGGTGTTGGTGCTTGGAAATAGTATTTCTGGTGCTTTAAGAATTTCGTAGAAATTTGTTTAAATTTTATTAGGCATAAAGTGTAGATGCTTCAATTTATGTCAGTAGGTTCTTTAAGTTAAGGGTGTAGGTGCTTGAAAATGATACTTTTGGTGTTTTGAAATTTTTATTGGTTGGGCCTTTTTGATGGAAGGTGCTTTAAGCTAAAGGTGTGGGTACTTGTCAATTGTATTTTTGGTGCTTCATTAATTTTGGCATGCTTTTTTTTAAAAAAACTTTATTGAGCGAAGGTTCTTTTATTTATGTGCGCAGGTGCGTTAAGTTAAAGGTGTGGGTACTTGAAAATTGTATTTTTGGTGCTTTAAGAATTTTGTGGATATTTGTTTAAATTTTATTAAGCATAAAGTGCAAGTGCTTCAAGTTATGTTAGTAGGTGCTTTAAGTTAAAGTTGTAGGTGCCTGAAAATGATACTTTTGGTGTAATAAATTTTTTATTGGTTGGGTATTTTTGACGGAAGGTGCTTCTATTAATGTTTGTAGGTGCTTTAAGTTAAGGGTGTTGTATTTTTTGTACTTTAATAATTTTGGAAAGTTTGTTAATTTTTTTAAAAAATTTATTGAGCGTATGTGCTTTTATTTATGTGCGTAGGTGCTTTAAATTTATGGTGTTGGTGATTGAAAATAGTATTTTTGGTTCTTTAAGAATTTCGTACTAATTTGTTTAAATTTTATTAGGCAAAAAGCTTAGGTGCTTCAAGTTATGTCATTAGATGCATTAAGTTAAGGGTGTAGGTGCTTGAAAATGATACTCTTGGTGTTTTGAAATTTTTATTGGTTGGGCCTTTTTGACGGAAGGTGCTTCTATTATTCTTTGTAGGTACTTTAAGTTAAGCTTGAGGGTGCTTGTCAATTGTATTTTTGGTCTTTCAATAATTTTGGTAAATTTGTTTAAATTTTATTAAGTATAAGGTGTAGGTGCTTCAAATTATGTCATTAGGTGCTTTAAGTTAAGGGTGTAGGTGCTTGAAAATGATACTTTTGGTGTTTTAAATTTTTTATTGGTTGGGCCTTTCCAATGGAAGGTGCTTTTACTTATGTCTGCAGTTATTTTACAATAAAGGTGTGGGTATTTGAAAACTATATTTTTGGTGCTTTAAGAATTGCGTGCATATTTGTTTAAATTTTATTAAGCATAAAGTGTAGGCGCTTCAAGTTATATTAGTAGGTGGTTTAAGTTAAAGATGCAGGTGCTTGAAAATAATATTTTTGGTGTTTTAAAATTTTTATTGGGTGGGCCTTTTGGACGGAAGGTGCTTCTATTAATGTTTGTAGGTGCTTTAAGTTAAGGGTGTTGGTGTTTGTCAATTGTTATTTTGGTGCTTCAATAATTTTGGCAAGTTTATTTTTTTATATTTTATTTGCCTAGGTGCTTTTATTGATATTTTTAGGTGCTTTTTAAGTTACTGGTATGGTTGCTTGAAAATAGTATTTTCGTTGCTTTTAGAATTTGTTTAAATTTTTTAAGCATAAAGTGTAGGTGTTATGTTAGTAGGTGCTTTAAGATAAGGGTGTAGGTGCTCGAAAATGATTCTTTTGGTGTTTTAAAATTTTTATTGGTTGGGCCTTTTTGGTGGTAGGTGCTTTTATTTATGTGCGTAGATGTTTTAAATTAAAGGTGTGTGTGCTTGAAAATTGTATTTTCTATGCTTTAAGAATTTTGTGCAAATTGTTTTTAAATTTTATTAAGCATAAAGTGTAGGCACTTCAAGTTATGTCAGTAGGTTCTCTAAGTTAAAGGTGTAAGTGCTTGAAAATGATATTGTCTTTTATTAAGAAATGTGTTTGAACTAATGTGTGTGTGGTTTAAGGTGTTTGAACTAGTAGGCACTTATAGTTTTTTGGTACTGTATAAAAAGTTACACATTTAAAATGTAAATTATATTATTATTTTAAAAGAATATTATATTTATATTAAAAATAAAATACATAAAATATAATGTACATGAATTAGTCCATAATTCATGTGAATAGGTGCTTCAACTTTTGTATGTAGGTGCTTCTAAGTTATGTTGAAGGTGCTTCAACATCTATTTGTTTGGGCTTTGAGTGTTTAACAATGGTGTTTAGAATTCCTATTTTATTTTTTGGGCCTTTTCGAAGGAAGGTGCGTCTATTAATGTTTCTAGGTTCTTTAAATTACGGGTGTGGGTGTTTGTCAATTGTATTTTTGGTGCTTCAATAATTTTGGTAAGTTTGTTTATTTCTTTTAACTTTATTGAGCTTAGGTGCTTTTATTTATGTGCGCGGTTGCTTTAAGTTAATGGTGTCGGTGCTTGAAAATTGTATTTTTGGTGCTTTAAGAATTTCGTGCAAATTTGTTTAAATTCTCCTAAGCATAAAGTGTATGGGCTTCAAGTTACTCCAGTAGGTGTTTTAAGTTAAGGGTGTAGGCGCTTGAAAATAATACTTTTGGTGTTGTGATTTTTTTTTTGGTTGGGCCTTTTTGATGGAAGGTGTTTTTATTTATGTGCGCAAGTACTTTAAGTTAAAGGTGTGGGTGTTTGAAAATTGTATTTTCGGTGCTTTAAGAATTTCATGCATATTTGTTTAAGTTTTATTAAGCATAAATTGCAGGTGCTTCAAGTTATGTTAGTAGGTGCTTTAAGTTAAAGGTATAGGTGCTTTAATAATGATACTTTTGGTGCTTTGAAATTTTTATTGGTTTGGCATTTTTGACGGAAGGTGCTTCCATTAATATTTGTAGGTGCTTTAAGTTAAGGGTGTGAGTGCTTGTCAATTGTATTTTTGGTGCTTCAATAATTTTGGTAAGTTTATTAATTTTTAAATTTTTATTGTGCGTAGGTGTTTCTATTAATATTTGTAGGTGCTTTAAATTAATGGTGTGGGTGCTTGAAAATAGTATTTTTGGTGCTTTAATAATTTGTTTAAATTTTATTAAGCATAAAGTGTAGGTGCTTCAAGTTATGTCAATAGGTGCTTTAAGATAAGGGTGTAGGTGCTAAACTTCACAAACCTAGAAAAGAATCTGCCAAGCTAATGTTTTTGCTGAACAAAACACCAGGGTTATTCATGGTAAAGGAGAGTTCAATTTTTGGATTTCAAATTGGATAGACAAAGGACCTTTAATTGATCAAATTGATCAAGAAAACACTGATATTCCAATTAATTGCACAGTAGCACAGTTCATAGAGAATAAACATGTTTTCATGCCTCAAATATTATCACTGATTGACACCCCTTTGCATGTATTTCTACAGGAAGGTAAATGCTACACTCATAGACAGGACAAGCTCATTTGGAAACCAGAAATAAGAGAAAATTTCAGCTTCAAATCGGCTTACAATGCACTCAGGGATCAGAGAGGTACCTCTATCTCTTTAAACTGTTTATGGAATAGCAGAATTCCAAAAAAAGGTATCAGTTTTTAAGTGAGAGTTATGAATTCACTTTTACCCTTTGACAACATTCTCTCACATTTTGGCTTTCGTATCCCTTCCAAGTGTCCATTCTGTGATAACATTGACTCATTGGATCATTTTCTGATTGAGTGTATCTTTGCTGGTGAAGTATGGTCTAAAGTAAATAAAATTATATGGATTCAACCACCTATTTTCAGTACCATATGGGAAAGAATTTCTTTCTATCTCACAAAATTAGGTTTCACACAAATACACACTCAAATCATTCACAACATTGTGTCTTTTACCTGTTGGACTCTATGGAAAGCTAGGAATACTTTGTTTTTTGACAATAAGAAGTGTACTGCATCTATCTTAATTAGGGATATTAAGAGCATGATTTATAACTCATATGCAGCGAAACCATTTTTCATCCAGCATGTTTTTGATAGAGAATTGGCATCTAGAGGATACTTCCCATTATGTTTGAAACCTGCTAAACCTAATATAATGAGAGTTTCATGGGCAAAGCCAATTTTTGGTATACAATGCAATGTGGATGCATCGTGGGATCACTCACACACAGGGCAGATTTAGGTTTAATCTTTAGAGATGCACATGACTCTTTTTTGGCTGCTGCTTGTAAATATGAGAATACTCACTCACCGATTCAAGCTGAAATGCTTGCCCTTAAATTTGGAGTCATTCATTTATATGCATTTCACGACCACATTTTTATTGAATCAGATTGTCTCCAAGCTGTTCATATGGTTGCAAAGCTGGAAAAAGCTCACCGGAAGATTTTGGAATTAGTCGATGATATTCGTACACACCTTGACTCTACACATATTACACACATCTTTAGAGAAGCAAACACAGTAGTGGATGCTTTAGCAAAACAAAAACAATCCAAAAAATAAGTTCTATTTTCAATCTCTCACAACTTCCGCAAACAATCTCAGGATTGTTCTTGCTTGATAAAGATGGAACTCCATCCATAAGAGTTCCACACTAGTTTAGATACTACTCATGGGTCTCCTTTGTTGTTTACAAGCCTGGTTTTGCACTGAGTAGTGTCCTACAACACAACTTCGGGAGTTTTTTTTTACAAAGATTTGATTCATCTTGCTGCTTCCTCCGTCTCTAGCTTCTTCTGTTCCCAGCTCCATCATGGATCTTTTGAAGGCTATTTTTGGATCATTCAAAAAACCACAACAAGTTGTATATTATTTTAGGATCTCTTTCCTAATTAGTGTCTAATTTTCTCTAGAATAATCTTTTTGGGTATTTGTCCTGAGCTGATTAACATAAATCTCTAGAGTAATCCTAGGAAGGTTTCTATAGCTCTATCTCTCTATCTTTGTATATCCTCGGATAACATCTTCTATAATTGTGTCTCTTTTTTACTTTTGGAGGTTTGGAGAGCCTAATAAACTTCTCCCATCCACCAATGGTGGATGTTTAAACTTAAAAAAGGGTGTAGGTGCTTGAAAATTATACTTTTGATGTTTTGAAATTTTTATTGGTTGGGACTTTTTATGGTGCTTCTATTTATGTTTGTAGATGCTTTAAGTTAATGGTGTGTGTACTTTAAAATAGTTTTTTGGTGCATATAAGTTTTCATGCCACATTATTTTTTTAACACTCCTGTCTCACCACTCATACTACTCTAAACACTCATATTTTCACTAGAAATTGGGGGGAGGGGTTCAGTAGCACAAGGAAAACATAAGTAATAAATGTACATCACCACACTTACCCAAATGAGACTCAGAGCCGTGAGTGATGTATAAGTTACATAATTACTTCTGCCAACACAAATATTCAAACACTGAAAATAGAAGTAGTTGCGGTTCCACAAAATACAGTAGGGAGGAAAAAATAGCCAACAAAAGAAAGGGGGCTAAAAAAGTTTAGTTGAAGAAAATGTAAAAAAAATCAAATCCTCCCTCTACAAGGTTGTAAAATAAGAGGGACGATCATATGACAATTTAACATATTACACAGGTTCAACAAGCCATCAACTCTCACAACATCATTCAACAATTAGCATTACCCAACAATTTCTCCCCTTTCTACAACATTCACATCAAAATTAAGATGATCATCAACACTATTATTCTTTCCTAAATTAGTGAGAGCAGGTGAAAATGGATCATAGCATTCTAACTATTTACTCCAGCTGAAGGTTCACTATCTCTCCCCCCTCGATGTAGGCCTATAATTTACAACCAAGTGAAAAACACGTATCAACAACCTTTTTGAAAAATAAATGCATGAAGTCGTATGGTTTGCACTGGTTTTGCTGGTCTACAGGCAGCCAACATAGAAATGAAATAGCCACCTTGTTGATTTCAAATGCTTAACATTGATTTCAAGTAATTACAAGAACTTACAACATCAAATTAATAACAGTAATATCGGAGATGAAAGATAAGTTTCGTGGCATCAAAAGGTGTTTAAACTCTCCTGAATCACAGTTAAATCATAAAGAAAATCATTTTGATTACCAATCTACTTGCAAAATGAAACTAATAATATAACATCATCAAGCTAATGACCTATATGGCTGCTAAAGAATATGCTCGATAAATTTTTATCATGACAAATCAAAGCTACTCTGAACAAAAAATAAATCAGTCGAGAGAACATACAAAAACTATATTTAGAATATGGGGTGAAACCTTTTCACATTCAAATAATACAAGCGTTTCTTTTCTCTCTATTACTGATGATATAAGCTTTGCACTCTCAATATACCCAACTGAGCCAGAAAATCACTAATGGACTTGAAAATTCTATTGTTTACTATCACAGTGCCTAGCAATTTCAGCAGTACCAGGTTTTGTTGCAGAAGTTTATTGAAAATGAGCCCTTCAAGCAAGTCCTCACTACAAAAAAGTTGACCTATTGAGACATATAAGCATGCGACTAATATGTGAATGTCTCATAATCGCAACGCTTATGCCTATGTGCCATTTATTTGTGATAATTTTACATCATTTCCTTACTATGTCACCTTTCTTGTGAGACATATGGAACACATAATTTAGTGTCTCAATATTACAACATATTTTTACAACACTTTAATAAAATGTCACAATTAAATGACATAATTATTAATTTGTTGTAAATTTGTGGCACAATTGTGTCATTTCTTTATTTTGTCATCTTTCTTGTGACATATATATGACACTTTTTACAATGCCCTAAGATTGCGATAAATAATTTATGATACTTATGTAAAATGACGTAATTAGATGACACAATAATAAGGGGAAGTTTGGTTGAGGGTGAATCAGGAAAGGGAAAGGGAATATGAGGTCTTGATTCCCTTTGTTAGTGTTTAGTTTGTCTTTTTTATCATTCCCTTTACCCATTTCTAGTTTTACAATTCTCCCAATTGGGAGTACCGTGATTCCCTGATCATACCCTGGGATTAGGATTCCATTTCCCTTCTCTTTGCTACCTTCCACTAGTTTTCAATTTTCCTATTTGTTTTCTCAACTCCAATGAATAATAGTTATATTATTTATTATAAATATGTAATATTTATATAAATACTATTATTTTATAATTATACAATATATAGTAATATTTTATTTTATCTTAATTAAATTTAAGAAAAAAATTAATTTCATGATAAAAATAATATTATAATTTTACCTTTTGAGTTGTACATGTGTGGAATATTAATAAAATTAATATTTATATAATTTTCATAAAAATAATATTATTTCATAAATATTATAATTTTATGGAGGTCAGTCAAACAAATTGAATAATTTAACGTTGTCTTATCCCAAATGAAAAAGGTAATACGTGAAGTTTTAATTTGGTTCTAATATTTTTTTATGGAGGTGGTGATATATTGTTGTAAAATAGTTTTCGATGTTGAATAAACAATGTTTGATTTATAAAATGTAACTATTTTATTAGAAAAATATATATGTGTTGATAGATATAATACATTATGTAATATTTTGAATTTTCATCTATTTTATGTTTTTTTAAATAAAATCCTCTAGATGTCCATTTTTAAAAGATTTACCTATGTGATTTTTTTAACATCATTATTAGCACATTTTTTTGTAAAATGAACTTCATATTTTAAATCAATTTGTCATATGTGATATGAAATTTAAAAATATGTAAAGATGACAGTATGTAAATAAAAGATTTACAATAAATTATAAATAAATTTAAATAATTTTAAATCACATACGACATATTAATTGATTAAAGATGGTGAACTACATATTTATATTAAATATTTTTTATATGAACTATGTATGACAATAATTCATGAACACTTATATATATATTTTAGCATATTTGATAATGTAAAATAATTTATAGTTATGTATGTTATTTTACAAATAATGTTCGAAATTAATATTTGTTTCCCTAGTGTGAACCAAACAGTAACAAATGAAATGAGAAAGAATTTGATTCTCTTTCCACAATTGAACCAAACAGATTCTAAAAACTAGGGTTATTCATTTCCTTTCCTTCCCTTTCCCTTTCCCGATTCTTTTCCCTTTCCCCTTTTGAACCAAACAGCCCCTAAATGTGTTGTAATTTTTTGGTACAATTGTGCCATATTACTAGAATGTCAAAAGATTGCGACATTATTCACAACATTTATGATTAATGAATATATTTTGTTACCTCTTTATCAAAGGTCTCATAGTAAGTTTTCTTTGCATTTCGGTAGTTGATGAAAGAATTCATTATTTCTTTTACATAACTATAGGCAAAACAATTCATTATTTTCCCTTCAAATGGCCACATTATAAACTTTGCACTCTTATGTTGAGGTTCACATTCACTCTATTACTTATGTATTATTAAACTTTTAAAAACTTATATTTTTTTAAAATCATGCCAAGAATGTGTTGAACCAGAACGACTTACGGTTTAATATATAAAGCTAGCGTAGTTATAAAAAACATATAACTAAATACTAATCAGTATTAAGTTATAAGACTCATAATTTACAATTAGCAAAATACTGGATATTTAATTTCTATAGGAAGTTGGTCAAGATTTTATATATAAAGTAAATTTAGTTCTGAAGGGATTTATTGGTAATATACTAATATTTCACTTAATTATGAAGAAAAAGCGAGCATGTATTTGTATAATTTTTTTACAATGAATTAATTAGGTAAAATAAAATTTGTTAAAAAGTTATCAATTAATATTTGATTAATTAAAAAACATACATATAATTATTTCTAATGAAATATAATAATAAACATATCTAGTAATAATTATTTATTTAATAATATCATTAAAATATTTTAATTTTCAAAACATATTAACTAATTTAATTAATAACATTTCCAAGTATTAGATTTATTTTTGTGAGAAAATTAAACAAAAGTTAGTATCTTTGTTGGTTAAATGATTTCCTTAGATTAAAGATGTCTCTGGTTAGACTCCCCACAACATGATCTTTGGTTCCCCCTAGTTGTTAAAGTGGTATTTAAAAATTACACATAAAACTCCGGGTTCCTAGGAGAGTGTTCTTTTCTTAAAACGTTTACAACGAGTGAATTAGAAATGTGGCCTTTTGTGACATAAAAATTGTGTCGTTTATCCTTCATTTTGTGTCGCAAAAGGTATTTGCGACACATTATGCTTCATTTTATTTTCTGTCACGGTAGTGATTGAGATATTCTTTGTCACACTCTTTTTATTATGACAAAAAAATGACAAAATTTGTGTTACTTTGTTATTTGTCGCACTGGATTTGCAACGTATTATGCAACATTTAATTTTTGTGATGCATGAGTATTTGAGACACAATATGCAACAATATTTAAATGACACAAACTTATTTGCGGCACTACATGTGACACTACTTTCAATCTGACGTAATTGTTTGCGACTTATCTGACGTCATATTTAAATTATTGTATATTTTTAACACATAAATTGTCACAGTTACTTCATATTATGTCGCATATTGCGCGACTTTTGCTAAAATGAGTCACAAAATAGATGACACTATCTGCATTATTAGGTCAGTTGTCGCATTAATTGGTGACTTATTATGCATCATGTATTTGTAATGACGCATTAATGTTTGCGACACTTTATGCTACATTAGTGTGAATGATGCAAACTAATATGTGACACTACATGTGACATTACTATTAATATGACATAAATTTCTGCAACTTTTTTGACATCACCTATGAAATACCGTATTTTTTGACACAAAACTCATGTCACAACATCTTAATTTAACGTCGCATAATGTATGACAGTTTTTACATCGCTTAATTTTTGTGCCATAAATTTATGCCATATTATATGGGCTATAAAGTGCCAATAATATATATATATATATATATTTAACATTCATAAAAACTATAAACACTCATGAATTAGGAAGGTTTATATATTAATAAATGATAATTAAATTAAAAATAAATCAAGTTATTAATTAATTTCAAAATATAAAAATAACATTATTAGCATTCTTACAAGTATAGAATACTACTAAAAGATGTGAAGTAGAATTGAAATAAAATAGAAGCAACTAATCAGGTTCTTTGACTTGTAAACTTTCTCTTGCTCTTCCTCTTTGTTATTTTTCCTTGATCCTAAACAATAGTAAACATCAAAATAAAATTAACCCTTGGCTAAAAATTGATTCACATAAAACATATGAAGGTGTAGGATACTGTTTCATATGGTATCAATTAAACTACGAATCGAACGGTAATTAAAATGTATAGTACGATAAGATGTTGTGTAATAGCATCCATTTCAATATTTGAGTTGTTCTCATCCAAACAATTTAACTCTTTCCTCACCTGATACAAATATATTGTAAAATATACTATGAATAGACAACAAAATAAATCTATTAAATAAGCATAAACAACATATTAATTACCCCAAGAGTTTCATTTAGATGATCGAAATTCTCTACATTGTGACGATTCTTTTCCATCAGGAGATAGTATGCGTCGAGTATTTGATGATCTGGGTACCTTACATTGAAGATATGAGAGAAATTAATATTGAAGTCCAATAATAATCATAATTGCTTAAGAATATAAAGATTGTATGCAATATAAAATAAATAAAATAACAAATCTATCTCTCACAGCTAGAACCAAAAAACATATAAAAGTTAAATACTTACATGTGTACGATGATTCTCTAGCATGATGACACGATCCCTCAACATCTCCATCTCAGAGTTACATTCATTTCATTCACCGGGTACTGTAGCAGCGGCGGTACTGTAGCAGAGGAGGCTGCTGGGGTTAAAAAATAAATAAATTAGAGTTTATTTTGGTTGGGAAAAATTGAAACCCAGGTTGAATTTAATGGGCTGGGCCTATTAATTGAATCAATTGTCAATTAATTGGTTTGACCAATTTCTTGTTAATTTAATTTTTGAGTGGGAGAAATTTTAATTTTAGAAATTAAAATTAAATATGAATAAAGTTTTTGTAATTTTAATTTTCGAAATTAAAATTAAATAAAACGAATTTTTATTAATTAAATTTTTGGATGTAATTAATTAGTAAAATTTTAATTATTTTATTGATTAGAATAATTAAATATTAGGTAAAGATAATTGAAGTTAATGATTTTGGAAATTAGTTAAC
>JAULKK010141785.1:0-16843 GCA_032355705.1 Rubia peregrina | reverse complement strand
GTGTGCCCCACATTTTCTTCTCCTTGGGCAGCGCATGCTAAATACTTGTAACTTGCTGCTGGTTTGAGATCTACATTTTCCATAGCTTTGATTGCTCTTGCTTTCTCATTTTCAATTCTTCTTTCACTACGTTGCAGGTACTAGCATTCAGAAGTTGTGCACTCATGGTTAGGCTCAATGAAGTGGTGCTTGATTTCATATAACTTTTCATCAACAAGTTTGATCCTGATTTGAGCTTTGCATCCTGTTCTGATCACTGGAAACTCTTTTGATTTTCTTTTTCTCTTCTTGTCTGACTTTAGAGTATGTGTGTTTTTATTTTTTGATATCAATTTTCCTTCACATGAGTATGTGAAATATTTTTCCCTAATTACTCCTTGGCTTGATTGTCTTATTGTTGACTTCCTTACACAAAATCCAAGGGCAGTTGCATGTGCTCGATATAGTTTTTCAAGCTCTTCCCAAGTTCTTGCTCTCACTCCTTGTAAACACTCCATTGCATCTATCTCCAATAGATTAGGAAAATCATCTGGTAGATCTGTCATTTAAATCACAGATCATTCAGTTTGTTTATAAAGTCACATATCAACTCTATCAATTTCAGGAACACTTGACTCAGGTGCAGAAACATCAAATACTTTTATTAAAACATCAACCCATATAATAGAAACATCACATAGCAGTATATGCAGGTCATTTTCTGAATCAGGTGCAGAAGCATCAAACACTTTTATTAAAACATGAATCCATAAGTATCAAACACTTTGATCAATCTCTATTTCAGTAACAGCACATAACAATATATTGAGGTCACACTTTGATACAGATCTACAGTATTATCTATATACTGGTACAAAGCATCGATTCTAAACTTCAAAACACTCGCAAGCTTTTTGAGCAGAAAGATCGGTATGCATCAAAATGTTCGCAAGCAATTGGAGCAGAAACATTCCCAAGTAGACAGAATCATGTTTTATATGATGACTCTGGTTCTTAAAACTTACCTTTTACAGAATTTTGTTCGATTTCATTGACTGTGTCGTTCACCACAGTAATTTGTTGTTCATTGTTTAAAAGGCATGTTGATAAATCTTCGGTTTTGCTATCATCTTCTTCGCACATCAATTGATCTTCTGATCTGCAAAATAAATGAAGGCCAGTTAAATTGATTGTAGATTGTTCAAGAAACCGATTTGATTATGTAATTTTGAATGACAAACCTGATTGCTTGTTGATCGATGTTGTTCATTGCTTTTTTCGCTCCTGATCGCAGATCGCAGGCGTTGAGGATGAGATCTTCGAAACTTTTTTATCGATGGATTACGGTGTTTGAGATTGACTGAAACACTTATTATTCTTTGGTGGCGTATTTTTCCGTTGTGTGCATTCATCTGACGCGCTTTCTTCTCAAGTTTCCTTCCATTTTTTTGCAATTTGCAGGTTAGTCCTCCTACTTTTTCATGCTTTTTTATTGGCACCGGGGAAAAAATACGCTAGGACCCTCGAATTTGGTTTGTCTTTTGCCTTAAATTATTATAAGTTTTTGGTCTTATGGAAAGACGGTGTCACAGGAGACGGACTCTTAAAAGTAAAGGTGTCTTAATTTCTAATATAAATATACAATTTGAGTGCAATCCACTGGCGTTGGTATAAATTGTTTATTTAGTTAACCGAAAGTTTCAAAACTAACGACCATTCTAAACCCAAGGAATAGACAGATGTTTGACCACATTCATTCGAGCATCAAGGTTTGAGTGTGAACAAATGTTATGCTCTCTAATATAAATTTAGATTAACAGAAACTAAATTTATTGATATGATTTATTTTAAAAATTGTATTTATAGAAAGAAAATATTTATATAATAGAAAATTTTATGTGGAATAATAAAGAGTAACAAAAGATAGATGTAAATACGACAAAAATAATTTTAAGAAATGCACTCATGTTATATTTATAAATGGCATATTAATATTTGGATTTTTTATGTGAAGGAAATTAGTTAAGTGAAGAGAATGAAAAATTATGTGAATAATGTATGTGAGAAAATAACAAGTCTATCGAAAAACTAATTATGCATTATACACGGTATAGTTCCTAGTATTTTTTTTATAGAAATGAATTATAATAAATTTTTCCAATCAGGCTCTCAAAACTAAATTTAAATCGATTTTATTTTAGTAATTAGTTTCATCACTGGTAAAGGAATTATATTTGCAGTTAAAATATGTTGTATTTATGGGAATCGGCATTTAACGGTATGCTTCATCGAACAGCAGCACTCTTAGTATATGTCGTTAAAGATATTAAATAATGTAGTATATATTTTTAAAGATCGTGAAAAACTTTATGTAAAATAAGATTAGGGGGCAGGAAAATAATGGGAATGTACAGAGAAAGAAAGAAAAAAAGGCTGTGGATAAACGTGAGATAAACGTGAGAAGCAGAGGAATGAAAAATGGCTAAATGCTCTGCATCTGTAAGCATCCTAGGCTGCCTAACCAGTTAGCATTATTAGGAAATGGTGAAAATGACCCTCTCTACCTAGTTTCATGGCTTTTCAGTGCACTTCAAAAAAAAAAAAAGTCTTCTTCTTCTCCAGGAAGCCAACAGAGGCCAAAACACACCGACAGCAAAACCTTAGTACAGGGGGCTGCCGCCGCCGTGTCACTTGGTGGTCCGGCGGCCCCCTCCCCTCTTTAGCTATAGTTTGTTTTTCTTTTTCGTAGTTGAACTGTTTTCGGTTGTGGGTTGAAGAGTCGAACCGGAAATCGGCGTCGGAGCATAGCCGTGGCCCACCGCGCGCAGAAGCCACCGGCGACGGAGATGGAGGTCTTCCCCCGTCGCGCGTCCCCCCGGAGGAACAGGCCTAAAGACATAGTAACAGCGGCGGCGCTCGATCGTCTTTGCACGGCCATTGGAGGCGGAGAAAATCTCGTCCGGTCGTTGGAGCCAAATGGGGCTGTGCTCGGGTGCAGACGGTCGGATAAGGAGCTCGGGACAGGGTCGAGTTGTCGCACGGAAAATGGAAGGAACCGACAAAAGGTAGTCGGTGGTGGAGTATGCTCGCCGGAATCAGCCGTGGGGTGGGGTGGGGTGGGGGGGTTGGGTTTGGGTAGGTTCGGGTCGGGTTTGGGTAGGTTTTGGTCGGGTTTGGGTTGTACATGTCGGGTCGGGTTTGCTCGGGTTGGGCAGGTTCGAATTGGGTCCAGTTTGCTGGGATTGGGTTGGGTTAGGTCTCCGAGCTGTTACTTCTGGTTCAAATTTACCCCGTTTTCAGTTCACTAGTAGTGTAGTTAGCCACTAAGGCGCTCAGGGCGTTGTGTTAGACTGACCAGGCACAACTCGGAGAAGTTCTCCCCCTAATAAATGATGGTCGTACAGTCTCTATACGCCAGGCTGGCGTGGAGCAAGTTCCTTCGACACTGTCGGTGTGGAGCTCAAGTGGGGAGGCTCACCCCACTCACCCTAATGTGAGTCATCATGTGAGATTTATTCTCACATTGTAATAGTTAGGTTTTTCTCATGTTGGTTATGGTTCTCAATATTCGTAGTGCTTCATTTGTAATAATTGATAGACTAGAAGCAGTACTAGTTTATCACACTAGTTTATCACCACTATTGTACACCATTTCAGTATTTAATGAGAAAGGTCCGACTATTTGTTTCAAAAAAAATAGCTATTGCTGAGACAGTTTATGCCTTATGGAGTTGGAGGAATGAGAGAAGTCTTGGTAAGGAAAAAAAATGAACAAAGATATTTTTGATAGGATCATTGAATATATTGTTTATAGAGCTTGGAAGTATCCAAAGTTAAGGGGAAAATGTGCACAGTTTATGTTTGCTGAGTAGGGGAGGAATATGTAAGTTTTCAGCTTTGTAAAGTTATCAATGAAAGTAATTTCGTACCAAAAAAAAATTCATGGCTTTTAAAAAATAAAATCTAATACCATGATAGAATGTAAACTCACGATTATTAGAATTGTGTGTATTCTTATTTATAGGTGAGTACAAAGAATTACAAAGTACAATTGTACCTGAAATAGAATATTACAAGACTTATCATTTTTTTATTCATTCGATAATTCCATTACTTAACTTTTAATCGATCGCTTGCATGCATTATGGTAGATAGAGTAAGGATTTTTTTTTCCATCCAAGAAGGTGAAATAAAACTTTTAATATTCCAAGAAGTCTGCATCTATCGTAAGAGAGTTCCTTATAATTTCCTAACAGTAAAAACCATTATTAGTACTAGGGATGAGAACGAGCCGAGCCGATCCCGAGCTTCCCTAAACTCGAGCTCGGCTCGAAAAAAAATTACCATGTTCGAGCTCGGCTTGAGCTCGACTCGAGCTTAAATTTTATGTTCGAACTCGGCTCGGTTGAAATTAACTAAGCTCGAGCCCGGCTCGTGTTCGGCTCGTAAATAGTAACCAAACTCAAGTTTGAGCTCATAAGCTTATTTACAAGCTCAATAACGAGCTCAAATTTAACTTAAATGCAGCATTTGAGACCCATTTATTCAGCCCAAATTTGTTAATGGGCTTCAAATTGGATCAAACTGATTTTAGAAAGATGGGTGGAGTGTTAGTTATTTATAGGTTATTTCTTCCTTCTAACTTTTACATCTTTCGATGTGGGACTTGAGACTTCCTTCTGCCATACTCTCCATTCCTGCACTTCCTCAGATTCAAATGCGTGTGTCCTTCCTTCTTCACCGAGCTGGTAACGCATCTCCATTCTCCGTTTCAGGAGGTGATTTTGAGCCAACTGAATGTCAGAAAAGTTGGAGAATTCAGGGCCTAAGGCACTGCAGAACCATAAAAAAATTGTTTGATAATGCATCATTCAGGGCGACGAGTTGATCGCAACCGGAAACGACGAAGAAGCTCGGTGACGGAGGAGGTTCCGCGACGGAGAGCCATGATTTCTTCATGAATATGCAACTCTTGAGACGCAAACTTAGGTTGAAAAGTTGTCTCAAGAGCAACCCAAAACTGGCGAGAGGTAGTGCAGCCGAGCGTTTCTGCCATAGATTCCTCGGTGAGGGCTGAACGGAGAAGGCATCGAAGTCGTTTGTCCGTTGATAACCATGCTGCAGAGGTGAGAGTAGAAGAAGCATCATCGACGGTGGACGAACCTGAAGCTGCACCAGAAGAAGAACTGGATGCGTTGCCGAAATTGGAGCCGATCGTCAGACATGGAAGGCTTCCGTCAAGGTAGCCAAAACAACCCCTCGGATTCAAGAAGAGTTTGAATGTGTGTACGCCATAGATGATAGTTGGAGGAGGAGAGTTTAGAAGGGATCAAATAAATTAAGGTGTTGTAGGAGAGGGGGAAAAAGCTTTAGCCATGGCGAGAAGGAAAAAGAATGGTGTTTGGGAAGAAAACAGAGTGTGGCGAAAAGAATGGTGTTTGGGAAGAAAACAGGAAAAAGAATGGCGAAAAGGATCAGGCCACTTGTTTTTTTATATTTGATGAACGGTTTTGTATATTAATTAATGAAGTTCCTACCTACACACACTTTTGTGCATAGGCCACTTGTTAAAATAATAAGTTTATAATTATATGTTTTCTCACTTATTAGTTATTAAAATTAAATACATGATATTTAAGGTACCACTTAATATTAGTTTTTACATATTTTACACGAGCTCTAATCGAGTTATAATCGAGTTTGATCGAGCTTCTTATCGAGTTGTTCGCGAACATAAACGAGCCGATCAGCATTATGTTCGTTTATATTAATCGAGCCTAAAATTTTGTTCGTGTTCGTTCATTTAATATACGAACGATCACGATCCGATCTATAACCGAGCCGATCCCGAGCTTGTTCACGAACGTGCGTGTTCGTTCTCACCCCTATCCAAGAATGTGTTTTGATATCAGAATGTGGATGGTCTAGTCATTGAATTGAAGAAATGACTTTCGAATGAGAAAGTGTGTTTTACAATGCATGTTCCTCCTCCGAAACACGGGTTTTGGGAATTTTTAAATTTTTGAAAGAAAAAAAAAGAAAATACTATAGAAATGTGGTTGACCATAATGAAAATGGCATGGTATTCGATGTCAAGTTTCGAGTTCGCACTAGTTCCGAATTCAAAACTGACTTTGACGGTGGTTTTATAACACTAATCAACAGCGGTTGTGAACCACCATGTAACCTCCTCTCAGCACAGCCGTTCCATGAACCACCTGCTTCTGTGTGCATTGAAGGCCCAACTACTGTATATTAAGAAAATATTTATCCACAACACTCTTGAGAAAACATTTCAAAGAAACTGATGATGATTCATCCTCCCCAATAGCCAACCTACTCTTCTCATGCATTTCTTGAACTTTCTTTTCGATCCCAACATTTTCAGAATCCATCAGTTTCCTGATCCCATTTCAATCAAATTTGCACTGACAACCTTGGTGAGATCCTCTTTTTATGATCCTAAATCAACCATATAATCCATCTTGATCTCCACCACCATCTTCAAGTCCTTCACCAACAGACACACATTCACTTGGTGCTTTGCGTAGAGAGGCCACGTCGCAACTCCCGACATCTAGGGTCGAATTCTAACTGCTATGCAAAACAAACTTTTATTTTCCTGACTAGGGTTTAATGGGGTTGTTTGCGGGGTGGACTAGGGTTTAATGGGAGTGTAAACGGGATGGCATCGAGCATGGGTAGCTTAGGGTGGCATCGGACGGGGGTGGCATTGGTGGGGGACCATGATTTCTACCATCATAGGCAGGGAGTTACTAGCGTCGGTGGCATTGGCGAAATCTGCGATTAACCTTGCGGGGCTGGGTGGTGTCAGTGGCATCAGTGGCATTGCGGTGGAAGATGGCGACGGTAAGAGAGGGCCTTTGTTGAAGGCAAAGTGGATGAGCTTGAAGCTGGCGGTGCTAAAATCATGGCGGTGGTGGTGATGATGAGATTGGATTGGTGATGGTTGGTGGTGGTGAACTTGAGGGTGGAAGGTGGTGGTAGTGGGGTTGGCTTGTGGTGGTGGTAGTGGGGTTAGAAGGCAGCGGGGTTGGCTAGAGGGGCCGTGGTGGGGCTGACTTGTGGGGGGGGGGTGAGGGGAAAATGGTCATAATACTTTTAGGTTTTAAGTCAAGGGGTATTTTAGTTATTTTATATGTGGTCCACGCCGAAAATGATGACTTAGGGTTATATTGGCACTCGTGTCAACTAGTTAGGTTTGTTTTTGCACTAAAAATTATCTGAGTGTTATATTGACACTTACTCAAGTAGGTAGGTTTATATTGGCATATATATCCCTAATCTAAATAATACTCTCTATGTCCCACTTGTATTTGCATAGAGAGAAACAACATCTTTTTTTTAAATGCTGAGATTTGACCATTTTTTAAATCATTTTTACCCTCCATTTTCTTTTGTTGTACACTGATTAAGGCCTTAATGGTGCCACAACACACAAGCGCCACTACCCTAGCGCACAGCCCACCTCAACACACAACCCACCTCTTCTCCGTCTGATTAAGGCCTTAATCAGCGGCGGCACCACACAACAACATCGCCACCACCCCAACGCATAGCTCACCCCAACGTACAGTCCGCGAGCATATTTTCTTAGGCCATCGTGATTGTCTCTTCTTCGCCCGTGGCCAAGGCTGAGGGTGGATCTGAGATGAATCCAACCTCATCGTTGAGCTTGTGGCTGGAGCAGCAGGGCCACCACTCAGCCCACCCCAACGCAGTTCAGTTCCTCTTCTCCGGCCGTGGTCAAGGTTGAGCGCGAATCTGAGATAGGATTTAACCTCGTCGATGAGCTCACTGTTGGAGAATCATTTGACGGTGAAAGAGGAGGAGGATGAGGAGGACGGACAAGCGGAGGATGACGGATAGGCGGAGGAGGAAAGTGGGTTGCAATTTGGACCGATGAAAATGGGGAAGGGTTAGTGTTCATAATTAGGTCAAAGGATGGGTTAGGGTTTAATTTGGGATGGGTTAGGGAATTAGGTTGTAAAACAATTCATAAGGAATGAGCCAGCCCAATTAAAATAATAATAATAACTAACTAAAATGGAAAAAAGTGAAGAGTGCAAATTCAATTGGAATGTCCCAAGGAGGAAAGATTGTAAATATAGCTAGGATAGAGGGAGTATATATTTATACTGAGAAAATAATGATCGTAATTATAATAAATAAAATTTACATTGAATAGACTTCTATCGTTTCGATAACTTAGACGAGTAGGTACATCAACCATTTCAAGCATATCCAGATTACAAAGTAGAAGATTAAGAAAATATATTATCCACAACACTCTTAAGAAAACATTTCAAGGAAACTGAAGATGATCCATCTTCCTCGATAGCCAACCTACTCTTCTCCTGCATTTCTTTCACTTTCTTTCTGATCCCAACACTACCGGAATCCATCAGTGTCTTGATCCCATTTTCAATCAAATATGCACTAACAACCTTGCTGAGATCCTCTTTTTCTGATCCAAAATCAACCACATAATCCATCTTGATCTCCACCGCCATCTCCAATTCCTTAACTAGCAGAAAGCTATTCGCCTGCTGCTCGGCATAAAGCGGCCACGCAGCCATCGGAACGCCGTGCCAGATGCTTTCCAGGGTCGAATTCCAACCACAGTGTGAAACAAAGGCTCCGACTGCAGGGTGGGATAGAATTGCCACCTGAGGTGCCCATCCGATCACTTTTCCGACCTTTGCATTCCTCTGCAAGTACCCTTCAGGCAAAACTTCTTCTAGGTTTTCGAACTCTTCTGCCAAAAACCCGAACTTGTCCTTGGGTGGTGGCTTTCTTAAAGACCATAAGAACCGGGATCCTGATTTCTCGAGTGCGTAGGCAATTTGCCTCACTTGTTCATGGCCAAAAGTTCCCAGGCTACCAAAACATAGGAAAATGACAGAGGAATCAGGTTGGAGATCGAGCCATTTTAGAATAATTTCGCTTTCCAAGTTTTGATTGGAGTTGTTTTCCAGCTTCAGCAATGGCCCGATTGCGTAAACTGGTGGGATGTTTTCATCGTTATTCAGAGCTTGAATTGCATGAGACTCCATATCCTGAAAGCAATGGCAGATTTAAAATTTTCATTAAATAGGTTCTATTTCAGACCTTGAGTGTATAACAGTTTTGGAAAATACCATTTTTTTCATATAGGAAATATGAGACTGAATTAGAATTATAAAAGATAAAAAGTTTCAGTTACAATATTAAAAATTTATTATGCAACGTGTAGTAGTTATAAGTTTATAACCAGATTAATGCAAATCTATAATTTTATATTAATTTTTTTAATTTACCGTTTAAACTTTGGTAAATTAAATAAGTTGTTCGCCCATACCTGAAAAGTGTTGATTATTATCCCCTTGGTCTCCCTATACCGTCCGGCAAGACTTATGAAGTGATCTCCGCCGCCGCCCTTCTCAAAGAACGCCCGCGGCATAACCTTCGTGGGAACAGGGTTCATATAACTCCCGACAACAATCTCGGCGTCGGAATCCTCGAACTCCGTCACATCCACATTCAACTCATCTCTCAGCTTCTGCACATGAAACATGAGTCCGAGGAACGCAGCGCCGGAAGTGTAGAAAAGGTAGGACGGAACCTGAAACTCATTCGCCACATCAATCATGGAGGCGAGGAACATGTCGACGACGATCCCCGCGAGCCGGATCTCACCGGAGCCTTTCATTTCCCCGACGATTTTCCGGACGTGAGGCTTGTGCTCGTCGATTAGTCGGAAAAGCGCGAGATGGGGTGGAGCTGGAGGGCTGGAGGATTCCTCTCGCTCGAGCTCGAGGAATTTCAGGCCAGGATTGGAGGACTCCGGCATCGGCTTCACGTCGCCGGGCTGCCGGATGACGAGGATTGTGACGGAGAAATGACGGTGGAGATTGGTGATGAGCTTTGCCACTTCAATGGTGGATGTTATGTGACCTACTCCTGGAGCTGGGATGAAAACCAGCTCGAGCTTCTCCATGGTTTGGGTTAGGGTTTTGGTGTTTATGGAGTTGAAAATGAGAAGTATAGAGATGTATGTGATCAGTGATTCAGTAGGTAATATATAGCAGTAAGTGGGATTTTTTTGTCGGCAATATGTATACGGTAGATCACCTGACATACGTAGAAAATTGTATGATGCGATCTTGATCCGTATTCGTTAGTTTAATACTTACAGCTTGCTTACAATTTATTTGACCAGGTTTTTAAAATATACGTACTCCGTATCACAACTAATAATCACTCACTTTTTTATTCAATATTTTAAAAAGTTAATTTAACCACTCACTTTTTGGCTCAATATGTAAGAAAACTGATATGGTTCCACTAATGACCACTCAATTTTACTAAAATATGTAAGTTTCAAAAGTGATCAAAAACTTATTGGACGAATTAAAATAGAAAAGTGGCCAATATTTATGTAACGGAGGGAGTATTTGATTATAAATTATAAATAGTTAATAAATTATATCAGTATGACTGTGAGATATAATTAGATTTATAGTAACTTGTAAATCTTATATACTATTATTATACGTAACTAAACTTATTTGTGGTTAAACTTGACATGAAAATCATTGAATATTATTGATATTAAAATATATTGTGTTAGATTTAATGCAACATATTACTCCCTCCGTTCCATAGAAACCTACATATTTACTTTTTGCATACACATTTAGAAGTTTTGAATTGGCTAATGAGAAAGAAAGGATTTGAGCTACTTTTTGGTTTCATTAGGCCATGCTGGAATTGTAGCCACTAAATTATGTTCAAAAAAGGAATGAGTCAAAATATGAAGTTTTTATTGCAACAGTCCAAAAAAGAAAATATGAAGTTTTCTATGGGACGAAGGGAGTAGTATATATAATACGTGTTAAAGTGTTGTGATAAGTTTAATACCACATCTCATTTCAAGCTGCAATTTAACTATTTATTCAGTCAAAATTTCTTAATTTTGACCCCAAAATTGAATCAGTATATTAGTATAAATACTATTCATTATAACATATAATTTTAAAACATCAAATTTTTACAATTTTAAATTATTTTTAATGAACTATAATAATGATCAACACTACGGTACCTCAAGAGTATAAATTATTCACTCAAGAAATCATAAAACGTCAACATGTTTTTTTAAAAAAACTACAAATATCACCAAAAAGCTACAAATATCAACTCCTAACATCTAAACCTCATCCGAAAAATAAAAACATCTACATAAGAAAAATGACACTACAAACATCTACTCCTATTACCAGAACCTCAGTCGGAAAATGAAAAACATGAGCATGAGAAAATATTTTTAAAAACTACAAATATCAATCCATATCACCTAAAAAAACTACAAAACATCAACTCATATAAACCTCACCTGAATAATGAAAATAATCAACATAAAAGAAAAAAAAGCTACAAACATCAACAAAAAGTTACAGCACCTCATCATCCAGAAAATGGAAATCATCAACATAAGAAAAAAACACTACAAACGTCAACTCCTATTACCAGAACCTCAGTCGGAATATGAAAATCATCAATATGATATAAAAAAAATACAAATATCAATTCATATCACCCATATAAACTACATAAACATCAACTCATAACAACTCTAACTCACTAGAATAATGAAAATTATCAACATGAGAGAAAAAAAAGCTACAAATCTCAACCAAAAAATTATAGTACCTCAACAACATAAATTCTTCAAAAATATATGTTCTAGCGGGACTTGAACCCAGGTCTACATCCTCAAATGGTAGAGTACAAACCAATACACTAGAGAACATTTACTAGTCATATATTCTGTTAAATAAAATTTAAACCTCAACTTTAAAACCTCAATAATATTCTTAAAAAAAACAAAGCCTCAGAGACTAGAACTCAAGACCTCACAATCTCAGGAGATAAAGTGCTAACCACTACACCAAACAACTTTTTATTAGTGATAAACTGAATCAAAAATATTAAACCTCACCAAATCTTTGGGAAAAAACAAGATTAAAACTCACCTCCATGTTCAAAACCTTATCCCGTCGACATCAAACACCGCCACCGACGTTCGCCGCCACCTCAGGCTGCGCGTATGCCACGCGCTTCTTCTTCTTCAATCGCACGCGCCCTTCTTCTTCAGTGGATTCCGCCGGCGCCGCCTTTCTATTTCACTCCAATGCGCTCCTCTCCACTCTATTGTGCTTCTCTTCCGCTCCGCCGTTATGCTTCGCGCCTTCGCTAAGTTCATCGTCGGAAAACCTAGCCTCGCGCAACAGCAGTGCAATCGTCTGAAAACCTAGCCTCGAGCAGCAGCACTGCAATCGTCGGAACACCTAGCCTCACGCAGCAGCAGCACAATTGTAGAAAAACCTAGTGGAGACGAGACTTTGTTCTCTGCAATGTCCGACAAGAAACCACCAACGGAAACACGAGTTTCCGGCAGCCTCAGCTCAGATCGGCGGTGGAAATCGAAAATCACCGGCAGCCTCAACTCAGATCGGCGGTGGAAATCGAAAATCACCGGCAGCCTCAGCTCAGATCGGCGGCAGTTGGCGGTTTTCGGCAGCGGCTGGCAGTTCCCGGCAGAGGCTAGCGATTTTTGGCAGTGCAGGCGGTTTCCGGTTTGAAAAAGAAAGAGAAAATTGAAAATGAAAAATGAAAGAAAATATCTTAAATTGTGATACTTATATATGGATCACAAAGTTTTATATTTGCAATTAAAGTCCTTCATTTTTTCAGTTTATTTTGAAAAAACCCCACCCAAAATGAAATTTATAATAATTGTACAACAAACCCTACCTAACAAGACTTTGTGATTTTTAATATTTCACTTAAGAAATATAATTTTACTAAAATTTATTTAAGAAATCTCAGTGATGTTTTATGCCAGCATAGATTGGATGCAACTGTGCATCTTTTTTTTCTTGTTTTAATCAACTTAGACGTAGATTTACTTGTCCTCCATTATGCTATATATTCATTCTAGTCATCATATGACATACAATAAAATTTTACTAAAATTTTATTGTACAATTATGAATATATATTTCATATATTAATAAATATATTATTTATAATTAATTGTAGTTAAAAAAAATATTTTTAGTTTTATTTAAAAAATTCAAAAATGTTAAACTTGTTTATGAATTAAATTAATGGTGGGTATGTTGTAATAAACTAATTCTTTTATATAATTTTTTTTCAAGAAAATTGGATAAATTTGCAAATGTATCAAAACGGGTCGATTTGGGTCAAAATACAACCCGACCCATTTTTTACTCAAATGGGACATTGACCCGACCCGACTCGACCCATATGGATCGGGTCAAAATGGGCCAGGTCAGGCAATTTGAACACCCCTAATCCCAGCCACGCCCTCGCCGCTAAACCCTAACCCAACACAACCTCCATGTCAATCACATTGCTATACCCCAACCAAACGCCACCTCCATGGTAATCACACTGCTATACCCCAACCAAATGCCACCTCTCTCAATCCCTCCAACCATGCAGCTAGTGAAACAATTAGCAAACACACAACCATGCCAACAAAAAAATTCAAATCTGATTGAGGTCATCACGAGCAAAAAAATGAATTTTAGTTATGGGGACTGAAACTATACATAATTGATTGTTTAAAATGGACAACTTCTTATTTATTATTTAAGTTGTACTCTCTTCTCCTTGGTTATATAAAAAGTATCTTGATATCTAAGTTGATGGAAAATATGAAAATTAAATTCCTTTTGTTTAATTTTTCCGCTTTGCTTCTTGATATTTAATTTAAATATTTTGTTTTTTGAATAGAGTCTTTGATTATCCCATCCATTTATACTATCTTAGTATTAATAAAAAAAATTAAATATTAATCAAAATCAAAATTTTCTATTAAATAAAATTGTTAAAATCCTTTTCAAATACAACTTTAATATATGTTAGAGATAAAGTTGAGTAAAAATAAAATTTTATTTCTTGTTGGACTCAATGATTAAAAACAAAGAATTCTACCATTTCAAACTACTTTCTTCTTGAATATTGTATAACCTACATTAATTATTTTTTAGGGGGTACTACAACATATTTTTATCTTTAAAATACACAAAAAAAATAAACACAGTTAAAAAAAGTTGAAGGGAACATACACTCATTGGTTCCCCCCCCCAATGCCGCCACTGGAAATCATCCATTCTGGCTGATTTAGTGACACGTATGGTATTGAGTATCATAGGTGGTGCTTGCAATGGTTGTGGAAAGGAGCAACGACTGTGACTCGTTGTGGCTCTAAGTATTTTGCAGTGTACCTAAATGGTGAGTGACCTTGGTTTGAGTCTAATGACATCAGGAATATTTGCATTTGCAACTCGTGGGGGGAGGCGATGGCATGGGCACTTGCTTCTGAAGACGACTGGGGTGGTGGTGGTAGGGGCATAGGGTTTAGGAGAATCGGAGTTGAGGGATTTGGGAGGGATGTGGATTGGCATAGCATCAACAATAGCCAACAAGTGACGAAGGACGAAGGTTTTTCATAAGCAACCATGCCTCATAAGTTCTAACGTAGTCAATCATTATTTGTTTTTTTCATCAATTATTTGAAATGAATTCTCAGTTACAATATTGTTTTGGTGAAGAGAAACAAACTAAAATTAGTGATAGTTTTAGTGTATAAATCAGAAGAGGTGAAGGAGGTTCACGCATAGTGAGAAAAGATGATTTCGCCCACCAAGTTTGTCAACCAATGGTTTGACCGAAAAAGAATGGCCATGACTTGGCTGTTTGAATAGTTGTGTGGCCAAAAGTGATCGAAAAAATTAATGGTCAAAGGTGAACGAACATGAAAGTTTGGCGGCCACATAAATTGCTCGCCCTAAAAATATAGTTTTTAAGGCGATTTATTTTTTCCCTTCTGAACCACCGCAAAAAACCTTTAGTTTCTTCCTTAAACATTTTCCAGTTCTTTTTATTTCCGTTATCTCTTTTCTCTCTCTTTTTTCCCTTCTCCATGCGTTGTTTTCTTTCCCCTTTATCGACCTCCTTTTGATCTTTGTTTCCCACCCATTTCTCCCTGCGATCCTCCCATACCTTCCCCTCTCTCTCTATGGTTTTCTTCTTCCCATCTCATTCCTTTGCCGCCAAACGTTCCCCTCCCATTCTTTGGTAGTGCCTCTCGGCCGCCTCCCCTTCCCGCTCTCCCGACCCCCTCCTCTATCCCTGTCCATTTGAAAGTTAATTTACCAAAATCCACCGACGCGCTGAGATTCAATTTCACATGGATTTGATAATGTATGAGTTGATTTCAGATATGAATTTAGAATTTAATTCTTCGGTTTTGGTTTTGATTACAAATTCCATTGGTGGTGTTGGTGTAATTACAAATCTTGGTATTGGTATTGATTACATGGGGATGGTGGTGTTGATTGCAGATTTAGTGGTGGTGTTGGTTTTGATTACTTACATGGGAATGGTGGTGTTGATTGCACATGCTTTGGTGTTTCAGTGTTCATTGCATAATTGCAGGTTTAATTGCCAACCGTCTTGGTGGACTTTTTTTACTAGACTCGACACCAGTTTTGATATCGGACTGAACTTTTCGACGGTGGTTAAACAGCCACTCATCCTTGGTGAGATGCAAGGCACAGCCGCACATGGTGGGTAAAAATCTCCATCTATATGCCTAAAAATTTAACGATATAGGTCAGTTTCTCCATCAGTGTTTTCACTGTTGCAATCGGTTTATAAATTAAGGCTCCTCATATCTACTTTTAAATTAATTTTTAGTAATTGGAGGGGATTTAGTTTATAAAATTATAGAGATTAGATCGGCTTGATGGTGATTTGGTTGATTATGGTCGCTTGAGGGTGTGTGTTAGAATAAAACAACTTAGTGAGTGAGTTAGGGTTTAACTATTTACTATTACGTCCTCATTTTTATACTCTATATATTTTCTAATATTTTAAACTATAATATAAGGAGAATACACTTTTACTATGGTGATTGGTTTATTTTAAATTCTTATTATTCTATGGCCGTGTTTTTAATTGTGGATAAATCATGTGAGGGGTGGTTTGCTAGTTTAGTAGTGATGATTACGGTAACTGGCGATGATAAGAAAACAAGGATGACACTTATTTGAACTCTACTTTAATTGAATTCAAGATGGAGCATAAACTTTCAAAACAGTTCAAACATTCAAATGGTTGTACACACTTTTCAAAAGTTTAAGTAGAACTTATAAGTTATTGTAACATTTTAAATAAATTTTACAAGGAAAATGTTACATTAGCCTTAGTTTGTACGTAGTAATAATCTCAACCAAATCTGCACACTTTTTGATCAACTTTCTGAAGACACATTTGATCAAAAATATCAATTAGTATACATGCTTCATATCATCATGTGATATATTGTTGAATTTCTTGAATGATGTATTTTTTAAATATCAAATTTCAATACACTATTAATATATGTAGCTAAAATTATCATTGGTCAAATATGACCTAAGAAAGTTGGTCAAATATGACCGGAGGATCTTGCTTCCGGAGAAAACTTCCCGTGTTTTGTGAGTATGGAGTCGGAGTCATGGCTTACCTCACTCCATCCCTTTTATATATCATTTATTAATCGACTCTAATCCTTCTTTCCAACTATAATTTACGCTAATCACACTACTCCCTCCGTACCTATTTTTCTGTCTTACTTCCTTTTTTTACATTATTCATCGATAATTTTATTATTTTAATATCTTAAATTATTTATAACAATAAATTATAAAAATTATATATTTTAAAAATATGTGTTAAGATGAATGTAGTGATTTATCAAACGATAATTTCCATATTTATATCT